>JAEIGM010000572.1:0-19104 GCA_018903735.1 Drosophila cardini
AAATCAAGATTATTTTGATACAGAGTCGATATAAATCCGAAGTATTGAATTAAATGGCATTATTCTGATTCAAAATCGGTTGAGTTTGACAGAGATACCCATAGATCAAGGCCAAAAATGTGAGGATTCGAAAATAAGGTCTAAAATCGTCCAAGAACTCTAGAAACAATAGAAAGTGCAAAAACGAAAATAAATGAAAAAAATTTTAAATTGACGAAATCAAGATTATTTTGATGCAGAGTCGATATAAATGAAAATTATTGAATTAAACGGTATTCCAGATTCAAAATCAGTTGGGATTTGAAACAGAGATAGCTTAGATCAAGGCCCGAAATGTGAGGATTCCCCCCAAGCATCTAAAATCCTCTGAACCTCTAGAAAGCATGAAAATGCAAAAACAAAAAAATTAAATGAAAAAAATTGTGATTGACGTCAAGGGAAGATTATTTGATGCAGAGTCGATATAAATGAAAATTATTGAATTAAATGGTTTCTGATTCAAAATCGGTTGAGTTTTGACAGAGATAGCTAAGATCAAGGCCCAAAATGGCAGGGATTCGAAAATAACGTCTAAAAATCCTCTAAGACCTCTGAAACGCCAGAAAATGCAAAAACGGAAAATAAATGAAAAAAAAAATTTTAAATTGACAGAAATCAAGATTATTTTGATGCAGAGTCATTATAAATGAAAATTATTAAATTCAATGGTATTCCGATTCAAAATCGGTTGAGTTTTGACAGAGATAGCTAAGATCAAGGCCTGAAATGTTGGGGATTCGAAAATAACGTCTAAAACCTCTAAGACCTCTAGAAACGCCAGAAAATGCAAAAACAAAAATAAATGAAAAAATTTTAAATTGACGAAATCAAGATTATTTTGATCCCAGAGTCGATATTAATGAAAATTATTGAATTAAATGGTATTCCGATTCAAAATCAGGTTGAGTTTTGACAGAGATAGCTAAGATCAAGGCCCGAAATGTGAGGATTCGAAAATAACGTCTAAAATCCTCTAAGACCTCTAAAAACGCCAGAAAATGCAAAAACAAAAATAAAAATGAAAAAATTTTAAATTGACGAAATCAAGATTATTTTGATGCAGAGTCGATATAAATGAAAATTATTGAATTAAATGGTATTCCGATTCAAAATCGGTTGAGTTTTGACAGAGATAGCTAAGATCAAGGCCCGAAATGTGTGGATTCGAAAATAACGTCTAAAATCCTCTAAGACCTCTAGAAACGCCAGAAAATGCAAAAACAAAAAATAAATGAAAAAATTTTAAATTGACGAAATCAAGATTATTTTGATGCAGAGTCGATATAAATGAAAAGTATTGAATTAAATGGTATTCCGATTCAAAATCGGTTGAGTTTTGACAGAGATAGCTAAGATCAAGGCCCGAAATGTGAGGATTCGAAAATAACGTCTAAAATCGTCTAAGACCTCTAGAAACGCCAGAAAGGAAAAACAAAAAATAAATGAAAAAATTTTAAATTGGCTTGAAATCAAAGATTATTTTGATGGGAGTCGATATAAATGAAAATTATTGAATTAAATGGTATTCCGATTCAAAATCGGTTGAGTTTTGACAGAGATATAGCTAAGATCAAGGCCCGAAATGTGAGGATTCCCAATAAGGTCTAAAATCTTCCAAGACCTCTACAGAAACACCAGAAAATGCAAAAAACAAAAAATTAAATGAAAAAATTGTAAATTGACAGAAATCAAGATTAGCTTTTTGAGTGCAGAAACAATTCTAAATGAAAAAATAATGAATCAAAAATGACATGGATTCAAATGGACAGAGTTTTGGCTGAGATAGCTACAAGACAAGGCCGAAATGTGAGGATTCGAAAATAACGTCTAAAATCGTCCTAGACCTCTAAGAAGCAAGAAAATGCAAAAACAAAAAATAAATGATAAAAATTTTAAATTGACGAAATCAAGATTATTTTGATGCAGAGTCCGATATAAATGAAAATTATTGAATTAAATGGTGATTGGGGAATTCAAAATCAGTTGAGTTTTGACAGAGATAGCTAAAGATCAAGGCCTGAAATGTGAGGATTCGAAAATAACGTCTAAAATCCTCCTAAGACCTCTAAAAACGCCAGAAAATGCAAAAACAAAAAATAAATGAAAAAATTTTAAATTGACGAAATCAAGATTATTTTGATGCAGAGTCGATATAAATGAAAATTATTGAATTAAATGGTATTCCGATTCAAAATCGGTTGAGTTTTGACAGAGATAGTAAGATCAAGAGGCCCGAAAGTAACGAGGATTCGAAAATAAGGTCTAAAATCCCTCTAAGACCTCTAGAAACGCCAGAGAAAATGCAAAAACAAAAAATAAATGAAAAAATTTTAAATTGACGAAATCAAGATTATTTTGATGCAGAGTCGATATAAATGAAAATTCGTGAAGATAAATGGTATTCCGATTCAAAATCAGTTTGAGTTTTGTCAGAGATAGCTTAGATCAAGGCCCGAAATGTGAGGATTCGAAAATAACGTCTAAAAATCCTCTAAGACCCACTCTAAAGAAACGCCAAGAAAATACCAAAACAAAAAAATAAATGGAAAAATTTTAAATTGACAGAAATCAAAAGATTATTTTGATGCATAGTCGATATAAATGAAAATTATTGAATTAAATGAGTATGCCCGATTCAAAATCGGTTGAGTTTTGACAGAGATAGCTTAGATCAAGGCCCGAAATGTGAGGATTCGAAAATAACGTCTAAAATCCTCTAAAGACCTCTAGAAACGCCAGAAAATGCAAAAACAAAAAATAAATGAAAAATTTTCAATTGACGAAATCAAGATTATTTTGATGCTGAGTCGATATAAATGAAGAATTATTGAATTAAATGGTATTAAAAAAAAAAAAAAAAAAAAAAAAAAAAAAAAGGAATGTGAGGATTCGAAATAACGTCTAAGGTCCTCTTAGACACTCTAGAAACGCCAGAAAATGCAAAAACAAAAAATAAATGAAAAAATTTTAAATTGACGAATTCAAGATTATTTTGATGCAGAGTCGATATAAATGAAAATTATTGAATTAAACGGTATTCCAAAACAAAATCGGTTGAGTTTTGACAGAGATAGCCAAAATCAAGGCCCGAAATGTGAGGATTCGAAAATAAGGTCTAAAATCCTCTAAGACCTCTAGAAACGCCAGAAAATGCAAAAACAAAAAATAAATGAAAAAATTTTAAATTGACGAAATCAAGATTATTTTGATGCAGAGTCGATATAAATGAAAATTATTGAATTAAATGGTATTCCGATTCAAAATCGGTTGAGTTTTGACAGAGATAGCTAAAATCAAGGCCCGAAATGTGAGGATTCGAAAATAACGTCTAAAATCCTCTAAGACCTCTAGAAACGCCAGAAAATGCCAAAAAACAAAAAATAAATGAAAAAATTTTAAATTGACGAAATCAAGATTCATTTGATGCAGAGTCGATACTCAAATAAAAATTATTAAATTAAATGGTATTCGATTCAAAATCGGTTGAGTTTTGACAGAGATAGCTAAGATCAAGGCCTGAAATGTGAGGATTCGAAAATAACGTCTAAAATCGTCTAAGACCTCAAAGAAACGCCAGAAAATGCAAAAACAAAAAATAAATGAAAAAATTTTAAATTGACGAAATCCAAGATTATTTTGATGCAGAGTCGATATAAATGAAAATTATTGAATTAAATGGTATTCCGATTCAAAATCGGTTGAGTTTTGACAGAGATAGCTAAGATCAAGGCCCGAAATGTGAGGATTCGAAAATAACGTCTAAAATCCTCTAAGACCTCTAGAAACGCCAGAAAATGCAAAAACAAAAAATAAATGAAAAAATTTTAAATTGACGAAATCAAGATTATTTTGATGCAGAGTCGATATTAATGAAAATTATTGAATTAAATGGTATTCCGATTCAAAATCGGTTGAGTTTTGACAGAGATAGCTAAGATCAAGGCCCGAAATGTGAGGATTCGAAAATAACGTCTAAAATCCTCTAAGACCTCTAGAAACGCCAGAAAATGCAAAAACAAAAAATAAATGAAAAAATTTTAAATTGACGAAATCAAGATTATTTTGATGCAGAGTCGATATAAATGAAAATTATTGAATTAAATGGTATTCCGATTCAAAATCGGTTGAGTTTTGACAGAGATAGCTAAGATCAAGGCCCGAAATGTGAGGATTCGAAAATAACGTCTAAAATCCTCTAAGACCTCTAGAAACGCCAGAAAATGCAAAAACAAAAAATAAATGAAAAAATTTTAAATTGACGAAATCAAGATTATTTTGATGCAGAGTCGATATAAATGAAAATTATTGAATTAAATGGTATTCCGATTCAAAATCGGTTGAGTTTTGACAGAGATAGCTAAGATCAAGGCCCGAAATGTGAGGATTCGAAAATAACGTCTAAAATCCTCTAAGACCTCTAGAAACGCCAGAAAATGCAAAAACAAAAAATAAATGAAAAAATTTTAAATTGACGAAATCAAGATTATTTTGATGCAGAGTCGATATAAATGAAAATTATTGAATTAAATGGTATTCCGATTCAAAATCGGTTGAGTTTCGACAGAGATAGCTAAGATCAAGGCCCGAAATGTGAGGATTCGAAAATAACGTCTAAAATCCTCTAAGACCTCTAGAAACGCCAGAAAATGCAAAAACAAAAAATAAATGAAAAAATTTTAAATTGACGAAATCAAGATTATTTTGATGCAGAGTCGATATAAATGAAAATTATTGAATTAAATGGTATTCCGATTCAAAATCGGTTGAGTTTTGACAGAGATAGCTAAGATCAAGGCCCGAAATGTGAGGATTCGAAAATAACGTCTAAAATCGTCTAAGACCTCTAGAAACGCCAGAAAATGCAAAAACAAAAAATAAATGAAAAAATTTTAAATTGACGAAATCAAGATTATTTTGATGCAGAGTCGATATAAATGAAAATTATTGAATTAAATGGTATTCCGATTCAAAATCGGTTGAGTTTTGACAGAGATAGCTAAGATCAAGGCCCGAAATGTGAGGATTCGAAAATAACGTCTAAAATCCTCTAAGACCTCTAGAAACGCCAGAAAATGCAAAAACAAAAAATAAATGAAAAAATTTTAAATTGACGAAATCAAGATTATTTTGATGCAGAGTCGATATAAATGAAAATTATTGAATTAAATGGTATTCCGATTCAAAATCGGTTGAGTTTTGACAGAGATAGCTAAGATCAAGGCCCGAAATGTGAGGATTCGAAAATAACGTCTAAAATCCTCTAAGACCTCTAGAAACGCCAGAAAATGCAAAAACAAAAAATAAATGAAAAAAATTTTAAATTGACGAAATCAAGATTATTTTGATGCAGAGTCGATATAAATGAAAATTATTGAATTAAATGGTATTCCGATTCAAAATCGGTTGAGTTTTGACAGAGATAGCTAAGATCAAGGCCCGAAATGTGAGGATTCGAAAATAACGTCTAAAATCGTCTAAGACCTCTAGAAACGCCAGAAAATGCAAAAACAAAAAATAAATGAAAAAATTTTAAATTGACGAAATCAAGATTATTTTGATGCAGAGTCGATATAAATGAAAATTATTGAATTAAATGGTATTCCGATTCAAAATCGGTTGAGTTTTGACAGAGATAGCTAAGATCAAGGCCCGAAATGTGAGGATTCGAAAATAACGTCTAAAATCCTCTAAGACCTCTAGAAACGCCAGAAAATGCAAAAACAAAAAATAAATGAAAAAATTTTAAATTGACGAAATCAAGATTATTTTGATGCAGAGTCGATATAAATGAAAATTATTGAATTAAATGGTATTCCGATTCAAAATCGGTTGAGTTTTGACAGAGATAGCTAAGATCAAGGCCCGAAATGTGAGGATTCGAAAATAACGTCTAAAATCGTCTAAGACCTCTAGAAACGCCAGAAAATGCAAAAACAAAAAATAAATGAAAAAATTTTAAATTGACGAAATCAAGATTATTTTGATGCAGAGTCGATATAAATGAAAATTATTGAATTAAATGGTATTCCGATTCAAAATCGGTTGAGTTTTGACAGAGATAGCTAAGATCAAGGCCCGAAATGTGAGGATTCGAAAATAACGTCTAAAATCCTCTAAGACCTCTAGAAACGCCAGAAAATGCAAAAACAAAAAATAAATGAAAAAATTTTAAATTGACGAAATCAAGATTATTTTGATGCAGAGTCGATATAAATGAAAATTATTGAATTAAATGGTATTCCGATTCAAAATCGGTTGAGTTTTGACAGAGATAGCTAAGATCAAGGCCCGAAATGTGAGGATTCGAAAATAACGTCTAAAATCCTCTAAGACCTCTAGAAACGCCAGAAAATGCAAAAACAAAAAATAAATGAAAAAATTTTAAATTGACGAAATCAAGATTATTTTGATGCAGAGTCGATATAAATGAAAATTATTGAATTAAATGGTATTCCGATTCAAAATCGGTTGAGTTTTGACAGAGATAGCTAAGATCAAGGCCCGAAATGTGAGGATTCGAAAATAACGTCTAAAATCCTCTAAGACCTCTAGAAACGCCAGAAAATGCAAAAACAAAAAATAAATGAAAAAATTTTAAATTGACGAAATCAAGATTATTTTGATGCAGAGTCGATATAAATGAAAATTATTGAATTAAATGGTATTCCGATTCAAAATCGGTTGAGTTTTGACAGAGATAGCTAAGATCAAGGCCCGAAATGTGAGGATTCGAAAATAACGTCTAAAATCCTCTAAGACCTCTAGAAACGCCAGAAAATGCAAAAACAAAAAATAAATGAAAAAATTTTAAATTGACGAAATCAAGATTATTTTGATGCAGAGTCGATATAAATGAAAATTATTGAATTAAATGGTATTCCGATTCAAAATCGGTTGAGTTTTGACAGAGATAGCTAAGATCAAGGCCCGAAATGTGAGGATTCGAAAATAACGTCTAAAATCCTCTAAGACCTCTAGAAACGCCAGAAAATGCAAAAACAAAAAATAAATGAAAAAATTTTAAATTGACGAAATCAAGATTATTTTGATGCAGAGTCGATATAAATGAAAATTATTGAATTAAATGGTATTCCGATTCAAAATCGGTTGAGTTTTGACAGAGATAGCTAAGATCAAGGCCCGAAATGTGAGGATTCGAAAATAACGTCTAAAATCCTCTAAGACCTCTAGAAACGCCAGAAAATGCAAAAACAAAAAATAAATGAAAAAATTTTAAATTGACGAAATCAAGATTATTTTGATGCAGAGTCGATATAAATGAAAATTATTGAATTAAATGGTATTCCGATTCAAAATCGGTTGAGTTTTGACAGAGATAGCTAAGATCAAGGCCCGAAATGTGAGGATTCGAAAATAACGTCTAAAATCCTCTAAGACCTCTAGAAACGCCAGAAAATGCAAAAACAAAAAATAAATGAAAAAATTTTAAATTGACGAAATCAAGATTATTTTGATGCAGAGTCGATATAAATGAAAATTATTGAATTAAATGGTATTCCGATTCAAAATCGGTTGAGTTTTGACAGAGATAGCTAAGATCAAGGCCCGAAATGTGAGGATTCGAAAATAACGTCTAAAATCCTCTAAGACCTCTAGAAACGCCAGAAAATGCAAAAACAAAAAATAAATGAAAAAATTTTAAATTGACGAAATCAAGATTATTTTGATGCAGAGTCGATATAAATGAAAATTATTGAATTAAATGGTATTCCGATTCAAAATCGGTTGAGTTTTGACAGAGATAGCTAAGATCAAGGCCCGAAATGTGAGGATTCGAAAATAACGTCTAAAATCCTCTAAGACCTCTAGAAACGCCAGAAAATGCAAAAACAAAAAATAAATGAAAAAATTTTAAATTGACGAAATCAAGATTATTTTGATGCAGAGTCGATATAAATGAAAATTATTGAATTAAATGGTATTCCGATTCAAAATCGGTTGAGTTTTGACAGAGATAGCTAAGATCAAGGCCCGAAATGTGAGGATTCGAAAATAACGTCTAAAATCCTCTAAGACCTCTAGAAACGCCAGAAAATGCAAAAACAAAAAATAAATGAAAAAATTTTAAATTGACGAAATCAAGATTATTTTGATGCAGAGTCGATATAAATGAAAATTATTGAATTAAATGGTATTCCGATTCAAAATCGGTTGAGTTTTGACAGAGATAGCTAAGATCAAGGCCCGAAATGTGAGGATTCGAAAATAACGTCTAAAATCCTCTAAGACCTCTAGAAACGCCAGAAAATGCAAAAACAAAAAATAAATGAAAAAATTTTAAATTGACGAAATCAAGATTATTTTGATGCAGAGTCGATATAAATGAAAATTATTGAATTAAATGGTATTCCGATTCAAAATCGGTTGAGTTTTGACAGAGATAGCTAAGATCAAGGCCCGAAATGTGAGGATTCGAAAATAACGTCTAAAATCCTCTAAGACCTCTAGAAACGCCAGAAAATGCAAAAACAAAAAATAAATGAAAAAATTTTAAATTGACGAAATCAAGATTATTTTGATGCAGAGTCGATATAAATGAAAATTATTGAATTAAATGGTATTCCGATTCAAAATCAGTTGAGTTTTGACAGAGATAGCTAAGATCAAGGCCCGAAATGTGAGGATTCGAAAATAACGTCTAAAATCCTCTAAGACCTCTAGAAACGCCAGAAAATGCAAAAACAAAAAATAAATGAAAAAATTTTAAATTGACGAAATCAAGATTATTTTGATGCAGAGTCGATATAAATGAAAATTATTGAATTAAATGGTATTCCGATTCAAAATCGGTTGAGTTTTGACAGAGATAGCTAAGATCAAGGCCCGAAATGTGAGGATTCGAAAATAACGTCTAAAATCCTCTAAGACCTCTAGAAACGCCAGAAAATGCAAAAACAAAAAATAAATGAAAAAATTTTAAATTGACGAAATCAAGATTATTTTGATGCAGAGTCGATATAAATGAAAATTATTGAATTAAATGGTATTCCGATTCAAAATCGGTTGAGTTTTGACAGAGATAGCTAAGATCAAGGCCCGAAATGTGAGGATTCGAAAATAACGTCTAAAATCCTCTAAGACCTCTAGAAACGCCAGAAAATGCAAAAACAAAAAATAAATGAAAAAATTTTAAATTGACGAAATCAAGATTATTTTGATGCAGAGTCGATATAAATGAAAATTATTGAATTAAATGGTATTCCGATTCAAAATCGGTTGAGTTTTGACAGAGATAGCTAAGATCAAGGCCCGAAATGTGAGGATTCGAAAATAACGTCTAAAATCCTCTAAGACCTCTAGAAACGCCAGAAAATGCAAAAACAAAAAATAAATGAAAAAATTTTAAATTGACGAAATCAAGATTATTTTGATGCAGAGTCGATATAAATGAAAATTATTGAATTAAATGGTATTCCGATTCAAAATCAGTTGAGTTTTGACAGAGATAGCTAAGATCAAGGCCCGAAATGTGAGGATTCGAAAATAACGTCTAAAATCCTCTAAGACCTCTAGAAACGCCAGAAAATGCAAAAACAAAAAATAAATGAAAAAATTTTAAATTGACGAAATCAAGATTATTTTGATGCAGAGTCGATATAAATGAAAATTATTGAATTAAATGGTATTCCGATTCAAAATCGGTTGAGTTTTGACAGAGATAGCTAAGATCAAGGCCCGAAATGTGAGGATTCGAAAATAACGTCTAAAATCCTCTAAGACCTCTAGAAACGCCAGAAAATGCAAAAACAAAAAATAAATGAAAAAATTTTAAATTGACGAAATCAAGATTATTTTGATGCAGAGTCGATATAAATGAAAATTATTGAATTAAATGGTATTCCGATTCAAAATCGGTTGAGTTTTGACAGAGATAGCTAAGATCAAGGCCCGAAATGTGAGGATTCGAAAATAACGTCTAAAATCCTCTAAGACCTCTAGAAACGCCAGAAAATGCAAAAACAAAAAATAAATGAAAAAATTTTAAATTGACGAAATCAAGATTATTTTGATGCAGAGTCGATATAAATGAAAATTATTGAATTAAATGGTATTCCGATTCAAAATCGGTTGAGTTTTGACAGAGATAGCTAAGATCAAGGCCCGAAATGTGAGGATTCGAAAATAACGTCTAAAATCCTCTAAGACCTCTAGAAACGCCAGAAAATGCAAAAACAAAAAATAAATGAAAAAATTTTAAATTGACGAAATCAAGATTATTTTGATGCAGAGTCGATATAAATGAAAATTATTGAATTAAATGGTATTCCGATTCAAAATCGGTTGAGTTTTGACAGAGATAGCTAAGATCAAGGCCCGAAATGTGAGGATTCGAAAATAACGTCTAAAATCCTCTAAGACCTCTAGAAACGCCAGAAAATGCAAAAACAAAAAATAAATGAAAAAATTTTAAATTGACGAAATCAAGATTATTTTGATGCAGAGTCGATATAAATGAAAATTATTGAATTAAATGGTATTCCGATTCAAAATCGGTTGAGTTTTGACAGAGATAGCTAAGATCAAGGCCCGAAATGTGAGGATTCGAAAATAACGTCTAAAATCCTCTAAGACCTCTAGAAACGCCAGAAAATGCAAAAACAAAAAATAAATGAAAAAATTTTAAATTGACGAAATCAAGATTATTTTGATGCAGAGTCGATATAAATGAAAATTATTGAATTAAATGGTATTCCGATTCAAAATCGGTTGAGTTTTGACAGAGATAGCTAAGATCAAGGCCCGAAATGTGAGGATTCGAAAATAACGTCTAAAATCCTCTAAGACCTCTAGAAACGCCAGAAAATGCAAAAACAAAAAATAAATGAAAAAATTTTAAATTGACGAAATCAAGATTATTTTGATGCAGAGTCGATATAAATGAAAATTATTGAATTAAATGGTATTCCGATTCAAAATCGGTTGAGTTTTGACAGAGATAGCTAAGATCAAGGCCCGAAATGTGAGGATTCGAAAATAACGTCTAAAATCCTCTAAGACCTCTAGAAACGCCAGAAAATGCAAAAACAAAAAATAAATGAAAAAATTTTAAATTGACGAAATCAAGATTATTTTGATGCAGAGTCGATATAAATGAAAATTATTGAATTAAATGGTATTCCGATTCAAAATCGGTTGAGTTTTGACAGAGATAGCTAAGATCAAGGCCCGAAATGTGAGGATTCGAAAATAACGTCTAAAATCCTCTAAGACCTCTAGAAACGCCAGAAAATGCAAAAACAAAAAATAAATGAAAAAATTTTAAATTGACGAAATCAAGATTATTTTGATGCAGAGTCGATATAAATGAAAATTATTGAATTAAATGGTATTCCGATTCAAAATCGGTTGAGTTTTGACAGAGATAGCTAAGATCAAGGCCCGAAATGTGAGGATTCGAAAATAACGTCTAAAATCCTCTAAGACCTCTAGAAACGCCAGAAAATGCAAAAACAAAAAATAAATGAAAAAATTTTAAATTGACGAAATCAAGATTATTTTGATGCAGAGTCGATATAAATGAAAATTATTGAATTAAATGGTATTCCGATTCAAAATCGGTTGAGTTTTGACAGAGATAGCTAAGATCAAGGCCCGAAATGTGAGGATTCGAAAATAACGTCTAAAATCCTCTAAGACCTCTAGAAACGCCAGAAAATGCAAAAACAAAAAATAAATGAAAAAATTTTAAATTGACGAAATCAAGATTATTTTGATGCAGAGTCGATATAAATGAAAATTATTGAATTAAATGGTATTCCGATTCAAAATCGGTTGAGTTTTGACAGAGATAGCTAAGATCAAGGCCCGAAATGTGAGGATTCGAAAATAACGTCTAAAATCCTCTAAGACCTCTAGAAACGCCAGAAAATGCAAAAACAAAAAATAAATGAAAAAATTTTAAATTGACGAAATCAAGATTATTTTGATGCAGAGTCGATATAAATGAAAATTATTGAATTAAATGGTATTCCGATTCAAAATCGGTTGAGTTTTGACAGAGATAGCTAAGATCAAGGCCCGAAATGTGAGGATTCGAAAATAACGTCTAAAATCCTCTAAGACCTCTAGAAACGCCAGAAAATGCAAAAACAAAAAATAAATGAAAAAATTTTAAATTGACGAAATCAAGATTATTTTGATGCAGAGTCGATATAAATGAAAATTATTGAATTAAATGGTATTCCGATTCAAAATCGGTTGAGTTTTGACAGAGATAGCTAAGATCAAGGCCCGAAATGTGAGGATTCGAAAATAACGTCTAAAATCCTCTAAGACCTCTAGAAACGCCAGAAAATGCAAAAACAAAAAATAAATGAAAAAATTTTAAATTGACGAAATCAAGATTATTTTGATGCAGAGTCGATATAAATGAAAATTATTGAATTAAATGGTATTCCGATTCAAAATCGGTTGAGTTTTGACAGAGATAGCTAAGATCAAGGCCCGAAATGTGAGGATTCGAAAATAACGTCTAAAATCCTCTAAGACCTCTAGAAACGCCAGAAAATGCAAAAACAAAAAATAAATGAAAAAATTTTAAATTGACGAAATCAAGATTATTTTGATGCAGAGTCGATATAAATGAAAATTATTGAATTAAATGGTATTCCGATTCAAAATCGGTTGAGTTTTGACAGAGATAGCTAAGATCAAGGCCCGAAATGTGAGGATTCGAAAATAACGTCTAAAATCCTCTAAGACCTCTAGAAACGCCAGAAAATGCAAAAACAAAAAATAAATGAAAAAATTTTAAATTGACGAAATCAAGATTATTTTGATGCAGAGTCGATATAAATGAAAATTATTGAATTAAATGGTATTCCGATTCAAAATCGGTTGAGTTTTGACAGAGATAGCTAAGATCAAGGCCCGAAATGTGAGGATTCGAAAATAACGTCTAAAATCCTCTAAGACCTCTAGAAACGCCAGAAAATGCAAAAACAAAAAATAAATGAAAAAATTTTAAATTGACGAAATCAAGATTATTTTGATGCAGAGTCGATATAAATGAAAATTATTGAATTAAATGGTATTCCGATTCAAAATCGGTTGAGTTTTGACAGAGATAGCTAAGATCAAGGCCCGAAATGTGAGGATTCGAAAATAACGTCTAAAATCGTCTAAGACCTCTAGAAACGCCAGAAAATGCAAAAACAAAAAATAAATGAAAAAATTTTAAATTGACGAAATCAAGATTATTTTGATGCAGAGTCGATATAAATGAAAATTATTGAATTAAATGGTATTCCGATTCAAAATCGGTTGAGTTTTGACAGAGATAGCTAAGATCAAGGCCCGAAATGTGAGGATTCGAAAATAACGTCTAAAATCCTCTAAGACCTCTAGAAACGCCAGAAAATGCAAAAACAAAAAATAAATGAAAAAATTTTAAATTGACGAAATCAAGATTATTTTGATGCAGAGTCGATATAAATGAAAATTATTGAATTAAATGGTATTCCGATTCAAAATCGGTTGAGTTTTGACAGAGATAGCTAAGATCAAGGCCCGAAATGTGAGGATTCGAAAATAACGTCTAAAATCCTCTAAGACCTCTAGAAACGCCAGAAAATGCAAAAACAAAAAATAAATGAAAAAATTTTAAATTGACGAAATCAAGATTATTTTGATGCAGAGTCGATATAAATGAAAATTATTGAATTAAATGGTATTCCGATTCAAAATCGGTTGAGTTTTTGACAGAGATAGCTAAGATCAAGGCCCGAAATGTGAGGATTCGAAAATAACGTCTAAAATCCTCTAAGACCTCTAGAAACGCCAGAAAATGCAAAAACAAAAAATAAATGAAAAAATTTTAAATTGACGAAATCAAGATTATTTTGATGCAGAGTCGATATAAATGAAAATTATTGAATTAAATGGTATTCCGATTCAAAATCGGTTGAGTTTTGACAGAGATAGCTAAGATCAAGGCCCGAAATGTGAGGATTCGAAAATAACGTCTAAAATCCTCTAAGACCTCTAGAAACGCCAGAAAATGCAAAAACAAAAAATAAATGAAAAAATTTTAAATTGACGAAATCAAGATTATTTTGATGCAGAGTCGATATAAATGAAAATTATTGAATTAAATGGTATTCCGATTCAAAATCGGTTGAGTTTTGACAGAGATAGCTAAGATCAAGGCCCGAAATGTGAGGATTCGAAAATAACGTCTAAAATCCTCTAAGACCTCTAGAAACGCCAGAAAATGCAAAAACAAAAAATAAATGAAAAAATTTTAAATTGACGAAATCAAGATTATTTTGATGCAGAGTCGATATAAATGAAAATTATTGAATTAAATGGTATTCCGATTCAAAATCGGTTGAGTTTTGACAGAGATAGCTAAGATCAAGGCCCGAAATGTGAGGATTCGAAAATAACGTCTAAAATCCTCTAAGACCTCTAGAAACGCCAGAAAATGCAAAAACAAAAAAATAAATGAAAAAATTTTAAATTGACGAAATCAAGATTATTTTGATGCAGAGTCGATATAAATGAAAATTATTGAATTAAATGGTATTCCGATTCAAAATCGGTTGAGTTTTGACAGAGATAGCTAAGATCAAGGCCCGAAATGTGAGGATTCGAAAATAACGTCTAAAATCCTCTAAGACCTCTAGAAGCGCCAGAAAATGCAAAAACAAAAAATAAATGAAAAAATTTTAAATTGACGAAATCAAGATTATTTTGATGCAGAGTCGATATAAATGAAAATTATTGAATTAAATGGTATTCCGATTCAAAATCGGTTGAGTTTTGACAGAGACAGCTAAGATCAAGGCCCGAAATGTGAGGATTCGAAAATAACGTCTAAAAATCGTCTAAGACCTCTAGAAACGCCAGAAAATGCAAAAACAAAAAATAAATGAAAAAATTTTAAATTGACGAAATCAAGATTATTTTGATGCAGAGTCGATATATATGAAAATTATTGAATTAAATGGTATTCCGATTCAAAATCGGTTGAGTTTTGACAGAGATAGCTAAGATCAAGGCCCGAAATGTGAGGATTCGAAAATAACGTCTAAAATCCTCTAAGACCTCTAGAAACGCCAGAAAATGCAAAAACAAAAAATAAATGAAAAAATTTTAAATTGACGAAATCAAGATTATTTTGATGCAGAGTCGATATAAATGAAAATTATTGAATTAAATGGTATTCCGATTCAAAATCGGTTGAGTTTTGACAGAGATAGCTAAGATCAAGGCCCGAAATGTGAGGATTCGAAAATAAGGTCTAAAATCCTCTAAGACCTCTAGAAACGCCAGAAAATGCAAAAACAAAAAATAAATGAAAAAATTTTAAATTGACGAAATCAAGATTATTTTGATGCAGAGTCGATATAAATGAAAATTATTGAATTAAATGGTATTCCGATTCAAAATCGGTTGAGTTTTGACAGAGACAGCTAAGATCAAGGCCCGAAATGTGAGGATTCGAAAATAACGTCTAAAATCGTCTAAGACCTCTAGAAACGCCAGAAAATGCAAAAACAAAAAATAAATGAAAAAATTTTAAATTGACGAAATCAAGATTATTTTGATGCAGAGTCGATATATATGAAAATTATTGAATTAAATGGTATTCCGATTCAAAATCGGTTGAGTTTTGACAGAGATAGCTAAGATCAAGGCCCGAAATGTGAGGATTCGAAAATAACGTCTAAAATCCTCTAAGACCTCTAGAAACGCCAGAAAATGCAAAAACAAAAAATAAATGAAAAAATTTTAAATTGACGAAATCAAGATTATTTTGATGCAGAGTCGATATATATGAAAATTATTGAATTAAATGGTATTCCGATTCAAAATCGGTTGAGTTTTGACAGAGATAGCTAAGATCAAGGCCCGAAATGTGAGGATTCGAAAATAACGTCTAAAATCCTCTAAGACCTCTAGAAGCGCCAGAAAATGCAAAAACAAAAAATAAATGAAAAAATTTTAAATTGACGAAATCAAGATTATTTTGATGCAGAGTCGATATAAATGAAAATTATTGAATTAAATGGTATTCCGATTCAAAATCGGTTGAGTTTTGACAGAGATAGCTAAGATCAAGGCCCGAAATGTGAGGATTCGAAAATAACGTCTAAAATCCTCTAAGACCTCTATAGAAACGCCAGAAAATGCAAAAACAAAAAATAAATGAAAAAATTTTAAATTGACGAAATCAAGATTATTTTGATGCAGAGTCGATATAAATGAAAATTATTGAATTAAATGGTATTCCGATTCAAAATCGGTTGAGTTTTGACAGAGATAGCTAAGATCAAGGGCCCGGAAATGTGAGGATTCGAAAATAACGTCTAAAATCCTCTAAGACCTCTAGAAACGCCAGAAAATGCAAAAACAAAAAATAAATGAAAAAATTTTAAATTGACGAAATCAAGATTATTTTGATGCAGAGTCGATATAAATGAAAATTATTGAATTAAACGGTATTCCGATTCAAAATCGGTTGAGTTTTGACAGAGACAGCTAAGATCAAGGCCCGAAATGTGAGGATTCGAAAATAACGTCTAAAATCCCTCTAAGACCTCTAGAAACGCCAGAAAATGCAAAAACAAAAAATAAATGAAAAAAATTTTAAATTGACGAAATCAAGATTATTTTGATGCAGAGTCGATATAAATGAAAATTATTGAATTAAATGGTATTCCGATTCAAAATCGGTTGAGTTTTGACAGAGATAGCTAAGATCAAGGCCCGAAATGTGAGGATTCGAAAATAACGTCTAAAATCCTCTAAGACCTCTAGAAGCGCCAGAAAATGCAAAAACAAAAAATAAATGAAAAAATTTTAAATTGACGAAATCAAGATTATTTTGATGCAGAGTCGATATAAATGAAAATTATTGAATTAAATGGTATTCCGATTCAAAATCGGTTGAGTTTTGACAGAGATAGCTAAGATCAAGGCCCGAAATGAGGATTCGAAAATAACGTCTAAAATCCTCTAAGACCTCTAGAAACGCCAGAAAATGCAAAAACAAAAAAATAAATGAAAAAATTTTAAATTGACGAAATCAAGATTATTTTTGATGCAGAGTCGATATAAATGAAAATTATTGAATTAAATGGTATTCCGATTCAAAATCGGTTGAGTTTTGACAGAGATAGCTAAGATCAAGGCCCGAAATGTGAGGATTCGAAAATAAGGTCTAAAATCCTCTAAGACCTCTAGAAACGCCAGAAAATGCAAAAACAAAAAATAAATGAAAAATTTTAAATTGACGAAATCAAGATTATTTTGATGCAGAGTCGATATAAATGAAAATTATTGAATTAAATGGTATTCCGATTCAAAATCGGTTGAGTTTTGACAGAGATAGCTACGATCAAGGCCCGAAATGTGAGGATTCGAAAATAACGTCTAAAATCCTCTAAGACCTCTAGAAGCGCCAGAAAATGCAAAAACAAAAAATAAATGAAAAAATTTTAAATTGACGAAATCAAGATTATTTTGATGCAGAGTCGATATAAATGAAAATTATTGAATTAAATGGTATTCCGATTCAAAATCGGTTGAGTTTTGACAGAGACAGCTAAGATCGGGAAGGGGGAAAAAACGCTAAAACGTAAGACTCTAAAAAGAAAAAAAAAAAAAAAAAAATGAAAAATATGGAAATCAGTTTTTTGACAGAGGAAATATGATGTAAAGGCGATCAAACGGTTGAGTTGACAGAGTAGCTAAGATCAAGGCCCGAAATGTGAGGATTCGGAAAATAACGTCTAAAATCCTCTAAGACCTCTAGAAACGCCAGAAAATGCAAAAACAAAAAATAAATGAAAAAAATTTTAAATTGACGAAATCAAGATTATTTTGATGCAGAGTCGATATAAATGAAAATTATTGAATTAAATGGTATTCCGATTCAAAATCGGTTGAGTTTTGACAGAGATAGCTAAGATCAAGGCCCGAAATGTGAGGATTCGAAAATAAGGTCTAAAATCCTCTAAGACCTCTAGAAACGCCAGAAAATGCAAAAACAAAAAAATAAATGAAAAAATTTTTAAATTGACGAAATCAAGATTATTTTGATGCAGAGTCGATATAAATGAAAATTATTGAATTTAAATGGTATTCCGATTCAAAATCGGTTGAGTTTTGACAGAGACAGCTAAGATCAAGGCCCGCCGAAATGTGAGGATTCGAAAAATAACGTCTAAAATCCTCTAAGACCTCTAGAAGCGCCAGAAAATGCTAAAACAAAAAATAAATGAAAAAATTTTAAATTGACGAAATCAAGATTATTTTTTTGATGCAGAGTCGATATATATGAAAATTATTGAATTAAATGGTATTCCGATTCAAAATCGGTTGAGTTTTGACAGAGATAGCTAAGATCAAGGCCCGAAATGTGAGGATTCGAAAATAACGTCTAAAATCCTCTAAGACCTCTAGAAACGCCAGAAAATGCAAAAACAAAAAAATAAATGAAAAATTTTTAAATTGACGAAATCAAGATTATTTTGATGCAGAGTCGATATATATGAAAATTATTGAATTAAATGGTATTCCGATTCAAAATCGGTTGAGTTTTGACAGAGATAGGCCAAGACTCAAGGCCCGAAATGTGAGGATTCGAAAATAACGTCTAAAATCCTCTAAGACCCTCTTAGAAAACGCCAGAAAATGCAAAAACAAAAAATAAATGAAAAAATTTTAAATTGACGAAATCAAGATTATTTTGATGCAGAGTCGATATAAATGAAAAATTATTGAATTAAACGGTATTCCGATTCAAAATCGGTTGAGTTTTGACAGAGACAGCTAAGATCAAGGGCTCGAAATGTGAGGATTCGAAAAATAACGCTCCAAAATCCCTCTAAGACCTCTAGAAACGCCAGAAAATGCAAAAACAAAAAATAAATGAGAAAAATTTTAAATTGACGAAATCAAGATTATTTTGATGCAGAGTCGATATATATGAAAATTATTGAATTAAATGGTATTCCGATTCAAAATCGGTTGAGTTTTGACAGAGATATTAAGATCAATGTCTGAAATGTGAGGATTCGAAAATAACGTCTAAAA
>JAEIGM010000245.1:0-50153 GCA_018903735.1 Drosophila cardini
TAGATGATTTTCATTTATATCGACTCTGCATCAAAATAATCATGATTTCGACCATTTAAAATTTTTCATAAATTTTTTGTTTTTTGCCTTTTTGTCGTTTCTAGATGATTTTCATTTATATCGCTCTGCATCAAAATAATCATGATTTCGACAATTTAAAATTTTTCATAAATTTTTTGTTTTTATGCAATTTTTGTCGTTTCTAGACGATTTTCATTTGTATCGACTCTGCATCAAAATAATCATGATGTCGACAATTTAAAATTTTTTCATACATTTTTTGTTTTTTGCCTTTTTTGTCGTTTCTAGATGATTTTCATTTGTATCGACTCTGCATCAAAATAATCATGACTTCGTCAATTTACAATTTTTTCATTTATTTTTTGTTTTTAGCCTTTTTTGTCGTTTCTAGATGATTTTCATTTATATCGACCCTGCATCAAAATAATCATGATTTCGACCATTTAAAAATTTTTTCATAAATTTTTGTTTTTTACCTTTTTTTGTCGTTTCTAGATGATTTTCATTTATATCGACTCTGCATCAAAATAATCATGATTTCGACCATTTAAAAATTTTTCATAAATTTTTTGTTTTTTGCCTTTTTTGTCGTTTCTAGATGATTTTCATTTATATCGACTCTGCATCAAAATAATCATGATTTCGACCATTTAAAAAATTTTCATAAATTTTTTGTTTTTTGCCTTTTTTGTCGTTTCTAGATGATTTTCATTTATATCGACTCTGCATCAAAATAATCATGATTTCGACCATTTAAAATTTTTTCATAAATTTTTTGTTTTTTGCCTTTTTTGTCGTTTCTAGATGATTTTCATTTATATCGACTCTGCATCAAAATAATCATGATGTCGACAATTTAAAATTTTTTCATACATTTTTTGTTTTTATGCATTTTTTGTCGTTTCTAGACGATTTTCATTTGTATCGACTCTGCATCAAAATAATCATGACGTCGACAATTTAAAATTTTTTCATAGATTTTTTTTTTGCATTTTTTGTCGTTTCTAGATGATTTTCATTTGTATCGACTCTGCATCAAAATAATCATGATTTCGACAATTTAAAATTTTTTCATAAATTTTTTTGTTTTTTTGCCTTTTTTGTCGTTTCTAGATGATTTTCATTTATATCGACTCTGCATCAAAATAATCATGATGTCGACAATTTAAAATTTTTTCATACTATTTTTTGTTTTTTGCACTTTTTTGTCGTTTCTAGATGATTTTCATTTATATCGACTCTGCATCAAAATAATCATGATGTCGACAATTTAAAATTTTTTCATAGAATTTTTTTTTTTTTGCCTTTTTGTCGTTTCTAGATGATTTTCATTTATATCGACTCTGCATCAAAATAATCATGATTTCGTCCATTTAAAAATTTTTCATATTATTTTTTGTTTTTTGCATTTTTTGGCGTTTCTAGATGATTTTCATTTATATCGACTCTGCATCAAAATAATCATGATTTCGACAATTTAAAATTTTTTCATACATTTTTTTTTTTTTGCCTTTTTTGTCGTTTCTAGATGATTTTCATTTATATCGACTCTGCATCAAAATAATCATGATTTCGACCATTTAAAAATTTTTCATAAATTTTTTGTTTTTTGCCTTTTTTGTCGTTTCTAGATGATTTTCATTTATATCGACTCTGCATCAAAATAATCATGATTTCGACCATTTAAAAATTTTTCATAAATTTTTTGTTTTTTGCCTTTTTTGTCGTTTCTAGATGATTTTCATTTATATCGACTCTGCATCAAAATAATCATGATTTCGACAATTTAAAATTTTTTCATAAATTTTTTGTTTTTTGCCTTTTTGTCGTTTCTAGATGATTTTCATTTATATCGACTCTGCATCAAAATAATCATGATTTCGACCAATTTAAAAATTTTTCATAAATTTTTTGTTTTTTGCCTTTTTTGTCGTTTCTAGATGATTTTCATTTATATCGACTCTGCATCAAAATAATCATGATTTCGACCATTTAAAAATTTTTCATAAATTTTTTTGTTTTTTGCCTTTTTTGTCGTTTCTAGATGATTTTCATTTATATCGACTCTGCATCAAAATAATCATGATGTCGACCATTTAAAAATTTTTCATAAATTTTTTGTTTTTTGCCTTTTTTGTCGTTTCTAGATGATTTTCATTTATATCGACTCTGCATCAAAATAATCATGATTTCGACCATTTAAAATTTTTTCATAAATTTTTTGTTTTTTGCCTTTTTTGTCGTTTCTAGATGATTTTCATTTATATCGCTCTGCATCAAAATAATCATGATTTCGACCATTTAAAATTTTTTCATAAATTTTTTTGTTTTTTGCCTTTTTTGTCGTTTCTAGATGATTTTCATTTATATCGACTCTGCATCAAAATAATCATGATGTCGACAATTTAAAATTTTTTCATATATTTTTTGTTTTTTTGCATTTTTTGTCGTTTCTAGATGATTTTCATTTATATCGACTCTGCATCAAAATAATCATGATGTCGACAATTTAAAATTTTTCATAGATTTTTTTTTTTTTGCCTTTTTTGTCGTTTCTAGATGATTTTCATTTATATCGACTCTGCATCAAAATAATCATGATTTCGACCATTTAAAATTTTTTCATAAATTTTTTGTTTTTTGCCTTTTTTGTCGTTTCTAGATGATTTTCATTTATATCGACTCTGCATCAAAATAATCATGATTTCGACCATTTAAAATTTTTTCATAAATTTTTTTGTTTTTTTGCCTTTTTTGTCGTTTCTAGATGATTTTCATTTATATCGACTCTGCATCAAAATAATCATGATTTCGACCATTTAAAAATTTTTCATAAATTTTTTGTTTTTTGCCTTTTTTGTCGTTTCTAGATGATTTTCATTTATATCGACTCTGCATCAAAATAATCATGATTTCGACCATTTAAAAATTTTTTCATAAATTTTTTGTTTTTTGCCTTTTTTGTCGTTTCTAGATGATTTTCATTTATATCGACTCTGCATCAAAATAATCATGATGTCGACAATTTAAAATTTTTTCATAGATTTTTTGTTTTTTGCCTTTTTTGTCGTTTCTAGATGATTTTCATTTATATCGACTCTGCATCAAAATAATCATGATTTCGACCATTTAAAAATTTTTTCATAAATTTTTTGTTTTTTGCCTTTTTTGTCGTTTCTAGATGATTTTCATTTATATCGACTCTGCATCAAAATAATCATGATTTCGACCAATTTAAAATTTTTTCATAAATTTTTTGTTTTTTTGCCTTTTTTGTCGTTTCTAGATGATTTTCATTTATATCGACTCTGCATCAAAATAATCATGATTTCGACCATTTAAAAATTTTCATAAATTTTTTGTTTTTTTGCCTTTTTTGTCGTTTCTAGATGATTTTCATTTATATCGACTCTGCATCAAAATAATCATGATTTCGACCATTTTAAAATTTTTTCATAAATTTTTTGTTTTTTGCCTTTTTTGTCGTTTCTAGATGATTTTCATTTATATCGACTCTGCATCAAAATAATCATGATTTCGACAATTTAAAATTTTTCATAAATTTTTTGTTTTTTGCCTTTTTTGTCGTTTCTAGATGATTTTCATTTATATCGACTCTGCATCAAAATAATCATGATTTCGACAATTTAAAAATTTTTCATACATTTTTTTGTTTTTTGCCTTTTTTGTCGTTTCTAGATGATTTTCATTTATATCGACTCTGCATCAAAATAATCATGATTTCGACAATTTAAAAATTTTTTCATAAATTTTTTGTTTTTTGCCTTTTTTGTCGTTTCTAGATGATTTTCATTTATATCGACTCTGCATCAAAATAATCATGATTTCGACCATTTAAAATTTTTTCATAAATTTTTTGTTTTTTTGCCTTTTTGTCGTTTCTAGATGATTTTCATTTATATCGACTCTGCATCAAAATAATCATGATTTCGACCATTTAAAATTTTTTCATAAATTTTTTGTTTTTTTTTTTGTCGTTTCTAGATGATTTTCATTTGTATCGACTCTGCATCAAAATAATCATGATTTCGACAATTTAAAATTTTTTCATATATTTTTTGTTTTTTGCCATTCTTTGGCGTTTCTAGATGATTTTCATTTATATCGCACTGCATCAAAATAATCATGATGTCGACAATTTAAAATTTTTTCATAATATTTTTGTTTTTTGCCTTTTTTGTCGTTTCTAGATGATTTTCATTTATATCGACTCTGCATCAAAATAATCATGATGTCGACAATTTAAATTTTTTTCATACATTTTTTGTTTTTTGCCTTTTTTGTCGTTTCTAGATGATTTTCATTTGTATCGACTCTGCATCAAAATAATCATGATTTCGACCATTTAAAATTTTTTCATAGATTTTTTGTTTTTGCTTTTTTGTCGTTTCTAGATGATTTTCATTTGTATCGACTCTGCATCAAAATAATCATGACGTCGACAATTTAAAATTTTTTCATAGATTTTTTTTTTTTTGCCTTTTTTGTCGTTTCTAGATGATTTTCATTTGTATCGACTCTGCATCAAAATAATCATGATTTCGACCATTTAAAATTTTTTATAAATTTTTTGTTTTTTGCCTTTTTTGTCGTTTCTAGATGATTTTCATTTATATCGACTCTGCATCAAAATAATCATGATGTCGACAATTTAAAATTTTTTCATAAATTTTTTTTTTTTTTTTTGCCTTTTTTGTCGTTTCTAGATGATTTTCATTTATATCGACTCTGCATCAAAATAATCATGATGTCGACAATTTAAAATTTTTTCATAAATTTTTTGTTTTTTTGCCTTTTTTGTCGTTTCTAGATGATTTTCATTTATATCGACTCTGCATCAAAATAATCATGATTTCGACCATTTAAAATTTTTTCATAAATTTTTTGTTTTTTGCCTTTTTTGTCGTTTCTAGATGATTTTCATTTATATCGACTCTGCATCAAAATAATCATGATGTCGACAATTTAAAATTTTTTCATACATTTTGTGTTTTTATGCAATTTTTGTCGTTTCTAGACTATTTTCATTTGTATCGACTCTGCATCAAAATAATCATGACGTCGACAATTTAAAATTTTTTCATAGATTTTTTTTTTTTTGCCTTTTTTGTCGTTTCTAGATGATTTTCATTTGTATCGACTCTGCATTAAAATAATCATGATTTCGTCAATTTACAATTTTTTCATTTATTTTTTGTTTTTAGCATTCTTTGGCGTTTCTAGATGATTTTCATTTATATCGCACTGCATCAAAATAATCATGATGTCGACAATTTAAAATTTTTTCATAATATTTTTGTTTTTTGCCTTTTTTGTCGTTTCTAGATGATTTTCATTTATATCGACTCTGCATCAAAATAATCATGATTTCGACCATTTAAAAATTTTTCATAAATTTTTTGTTTTTTGCCTTTTTTGTCGTTTCTAGATGATTTTCATTTATATCGACTCTGCATCAAAATAATCATGATGTCGACAATTTAAAATATTTTCATAAATTTTTTGTTTTTTGCCTTTTTTGTCGTTTCTAGATGATTTTCATTTATATCGACTCTGCATCAAAATAATCATGATTTCGACCATTTAAAAATTTTTCATAAATTTTTTGTTTTTTTGCCTTTTTTGTCGTTTCTAGATGATTTTCATTTATATCGACTCTGCATCAAAATAATCATGATTTCGACCATTTAAAAATTTTTCATAAATTTTTTGTTTTTTGCCTTTTTTGTCGTTTCTAGATGATTTTCATTTATATCGACTCTGCATCAAAATAATCATGACGTCGACAATTTAAAATTTTTTCATAGATTTTTTTTTTTTTGCCTTTTTTGTCGTTTCTAGATGATTTTCATTTGTATCGACTCTGCATCAAAATAATCATGATTTCGTCAATTTACAATTTTTTCATTTATTTTTTGTTTTTAGCATTCTTTGGCGTTTCTAGATGATTTTCATTTATATCGACTCTGCATCAAAATAATCATGATGTCGACAATTTAAAATTTTTCATAATATTTTTGTTTTTTGCCTTTTTTGTCGTTTCTAGATGATTTTCATTTATATCGACTCTGCATCAAAATAATCATGATTTCGACCATTTAAAAATTTTTCATAAATTTTTTGTTTTTTGCCTTTTTTGTCGTTTCTAGATGATTTTCATTTATATCGACTCTGCATCAAAATAATCATGATTTCGACCATTTAAAATTTTTTCATAATTTTTTGTTTTTTGCCTTTTTTGTCGTTTCTAGATGATTTTCATTTATATCGACTCTGCATCAAAATAATCATGATTTCGACAATTTAAAAATTTTTCATACATTTTTTGTTTTTTTGACGTTTTTGTCGTTTCTAGACGATTTTCATTTGTATCGACTCTGCATCAAAATAATCATGATTTTGTCAATTTACAATTTTTTCATAAATTTTTTTGTTTTTAAACATTTCTGTCCGAGCGTGCGTCCTTCTAGATGATTTTTTTCATATCGACTTCCAAAATAATCATGATTTCGACAATTTAAAATTTTTTCATACATTTTTTGTTTTTTGCATTTTTGGCGTTTCTAGATGATTTTCATTTGTATCGACTCTGCATCAAAATAATCATGATTTCGTCAATTTACAATTTTTTCATTTATTTTTTGTTTTTAGCATTCTTTGGCGTTTCTAGATGATTTTCATTTATATCGACCTGCATCAAAATAATCATGATTTCGACAATTTAAAATATTTTCATAAATTTTTTGTTTTTTGCCTTTTTGTCGTTTCTAGATGATTTTCATTTATATCGACTCTGCATCAAAATAATCATGATTTCGACAATTTAAAAATTTTTCATAAATTTTTTTGTTTTTAGCCTTTTTTGGCGTTTCTAGATGATTTTCATTTATATCGACTCTGCATCAAAATAATCATGATGTCGACAATTTAAAATTTTTTCATACATTTTGTATTTTTATGCGAATTTTTGTCGTTTCTAGATTATTTTCATTTGTACTCCGACTCTGCATCAAAATAATCATGACGTCGACAATTTAAAATTTTTTCATAGATTTTTTTTTTTTGCATTTTTTGGCGTTTCTATATGATTTTCATTTATACTCGACACTGCATCAAAATAATCATGATGTCGACAATTTAAAATTTTTTCATACATTTTTTGTTTTTGCGCTTTTTTGTCGTTTCTAGATGATTTTCATTTGTATCGACTCTGCATCAAAATAATCATGATTTCGTCAATTTCAAAATTTTTTCATTTATTTTTGTGGTTTTTAGCATTCTTTGGCGTTTCTAGATGATTTTCATTTATATCGCTTTGCATCAAAATAATCATGATTTCGACAATTTACAATTTTTTTATATATTTTTTGTTTTTAGTCCTTTTTGGTCGTTTCTAGATGATTTTCATTTATATCGACTCTGCATCAAAATAATCATGATTGTCGACAATTTACAAATTTTTCATTAATTTTTTTTTTTTGCCTTTTTTGTCGTTTCTAGATGATTTTCATTTTTTTCGACTCTGCATTAAAATAATCATGACATTTTTCTAATTTGTTTTTATTCCTTTCAATATGGACAATTTAAAATTTTTTCATAAATTTTTTGTTTTTTGCTTTTTTGTCGTTTCTAGATGATTTTCATTTGTATCGACTCTGCATCAAAATAATCATGATGTCGACCATTTAAAATTTTTCATACATTTTTTGTTTTTGCCTTTTTTGTCGTTTCTAGATGATTTTCATTTGTATCGACTCTGCATCAAAATAATCATGATGTCGACAATTTAAAATTTTTTCATACCATTTTGGTTTTTTTGCATTTTTTGGCGTTTCTAGATGATTTTCATTTGTATCGACTCTGCATCAAAATAATCATGATGTCGACAATTTAAAATTTTTTCATAAAATTTTTTGTTTTTTGCCTTTTTGTCGTTTCTAGATGATTTTCATTTGTATCGACTCTGCATCAAAATAATTTCATGATATTCGACCAATTTAAAATTTTTCTTTATTTTTGTATTTTTTGCTATAATTCTTTGTGATTTCGTTTCTAGATGATTTTCATTTATATCGACACTGCATCAAAATAATCATGATGTCGACAATTTAAATTTTTTTCATACATTTTTTGTTTTTTGCCTTTTTTGTCGTTTCTAGATGATTTTCATTTGTATCGACTCTGCATCAAAATAATCATGATGTCGACAATTTAAAATTTTTTCATAGATTTTGTTTTTTTTGGCTTTTTTGGCGTTTCTAGATGATTTTCATTTGTATCGACTCTGCATCAAAATAATCATGATGTCGACAATTTAAAATTTTTTCATAAATTTTTTGTTTTTTGCCATTTTTGTCGTTTCTAGATGATTTTCATTTATATCGACTCTGCATCAAAATAATCATGATGTCGACAATTTAAATTTTTTTCATACATTTTTTGTTTTTTGCCTTTTTTGTCGTTTCTAGATGATTTTCATTTATATCGACTCTGCATCAAAATAATCATGACGATTTCGACAATTTACAATTTTTTTCATATTCTAGATGATTTTCATTTATATTCTGCATAATTTTTGGTTTTTTATTTTTTTTTTTTTCGTTTCTAGATGATTTTCATTTATATCGACACTGCATCAAAATAATCATGATGTCGACAATTTAAAATTTTTTCATACATTTTTTGTTTTTTGCCATTTTTGTCGTTTCTAGATGATTTTCATTTGTATCGACTCTGCATCAAAATAATCATAATTTCGTCAATTTACAATTTTTTTCATTTATTTTTTTTTTTTTTTAGCTTTTTTGGCGTTTCTAGATGATTTTCATTTATATCGACTCTGCATCAAAATAATCATGATTTCGACAATTTACAATTTTTTCATAAATTTTTTTTTTTTGCATCTTTTTGTCGTTTCTAGATGATTTTCATTTATATCGACTCTGCATCAAAATAATCATGATTTCGACCATTTAAAATTTTTTTCATACATTTTTTGTTTTTTGCCTTTTTGTCGTTTCTAGATGATTTTCATTTATATCGACTCTGCATCAAAATACACATGATTCTTTACAATTTTTTCATTTATTTTTGTTTTTTGCCTTTTGTCGTTTCTAGATGATTTTCATTTATATCGACTCTGCATCAAAATAATCATGATTTCGTGACAATTTAAATTTTTTCATAAATATTTTTTGTTTTTTGCCTTTTTTTGTCGTTTCTAGATGATTTTCATTTGTATCGACTCTGCATCAAAATAATCATGATTTCGACAATTTAAAATTTTTTCATAAATTTTTTGTTTTTTGCTTTTTTGTCGTTTCTAGATGATTTTCATTTATATCGACTCTGCATCAAAATAATCATGATTTCGTCAATTTAAAATTTTTTCATGCATTTTTTGTTTTTTGTTTTTTTGTCGTTTCTAGATGATTTTCATTTATATCGACTCTGCATCAAAATAATCATGATTTCGACAATTTAAAAATTTTTTCATAAATTTTTTGTTTTTTGCTTTTTTGTCGTTTCTAGATGATTTTCATTTATATCGACTCTGCATCAAAATAATCATGATTTCGACCATTTAAAATTTTTTCATAAATTTTTTGTTTTTTTGCCTTTTTGTCGTTTCTAGATGATTTTCATTTATATCGACTCTGCATCAAAATAATCATGATTTCGACAATTTACAATTTTTTCATAAATTTTTTTTTTTTTGCCTTTTTTGTCGTTTCTAGATGATTTTCATTTATATCGACTCTGCATCAAAATAATCATGATTTCGACCATTTAAAAATTTTTCATAAATTTTTTGTTTTTTTGCCTTTTTTGTCGTTTCTAGATGATTTTCATTTATATCGACTCTGCATCAAAATAATCATGATGTCGACAATTTAAAATTTTTTCATACATTTTGTGTTTTTATGCAATTTTTGTCGTTTCTAGATGATTTTCATTTATATCGACTCTGCATCAAAATAATCATGATTTCGACCATTTAAAATTTTTTCATAAATTTTTTGTTTTTTGCCTTTTTTGTCGTTTCTAGATGATTTTCATTTATATCGACTCTGCATCAAAATAATCATGATTTCGACAATTTAAAATTTTTTCATACATTTTGTGTTTTTATGCAATTTTTGTCGTTTCTAGACTATTTTCATTTGTATCGACTCTGCATCAAAATAATCATGACGTCGACAATTTAAAATTTTTTCATAGATTTTTTGTTTTTTGCCTTTTTTGTCGTTTCTAGATGATTTTCATTTATATCGACTCTGCATCAAAATAATCATGATTTCGACCATTTAAAATTTTTTCATAAATTTTTTGTTTTTTGCCTTTTTTGTCGTTTCTAGATGATTTTCATTTATATCGACTCTGCATCAAAATAATCATGATGTCGACAATTTAAAATTTTTTCATACATTTTTTGTTTTTTGCCATTTTTGTCGTTTCTAGATGATTTTCATTTGTATCGACTCTGCATCAAAATAATCATGATTGTCGACAATTTAAAATTTTTTCATAAATTTTTTTTTTTTTTGCCTTTTTTGTCGTTTCTAGATGATTTTCATTTATATCGACTCTGCATCAAAATAATCATGATTTCGACCATTTAAAAATTTTTCATAAATTTTTTGTTTTTTGCCTTTTTTGTCGTTTCTAGATGATTTTCATTTATATCGACTCTGCATCAAAATAATCATGATGTCGACAATTTAAAATTTTTTCATACATTTTTTGTTTTTATGCATTTTTTGTCGTTTCTAGATGATTTTCATTTATATCGACTCTGCATCAAAATAATCATGACGTCGACAATTTAAAATTTTTTCATAGTTTTTGTTTTTTGCCTTTTTTGTCGTTTCTAGATGATTTTCATTTGTATCGACTCTGCATCAAAATAATCATGATTTCGTCAATTTACAATTTTTTCATTTATTTTTTGTTTTTAGCATTCTTTGGCGTTTCTAGATGATTTTCATTTATATCGCACTGCATCAAAATAATCATGATGTCGACAATTTAAAATTTTTTCATAATTTTTTGTTTTTTGCCTTTTTTGTCGTTTCTAGATGATTTTCATTTATATCGACTCTGCATCAAAATAATCATGATTTCGACAATTTAAAATTTTTTCATAATATTTTTGTTTTTTGCCTTTTTTGTCGTTTCTAGATGATTTTCATTTATATCGACTCTGCATCAAAATAATCATGATTTCGACCATTTAAAAATTTTTCATAAATTTTTTGTTTTTTGCCTTTTTTGTCGTTTCTAGATGATTTTCATTTATATCGACTCTGCATCAAAATAATCATGATTTCGACCATTTAAAATTTTTTCATAAATTTTTTGTTTTTTGCCTTTTTTGTCGTTTCTAGATGATTTTCATTTATATCGACTCTGCATCAAAATAATCATGATGTCGACAATTTAAAATTTTTTCATACATTTTTTGTTTTTATGCATTTTTTGTCGTTTCTAGATGATTTTCATTTGTATCGACTCTGCATCAAAATAATCATGATGTCGACAATTTAAAATTTTTTCATAAATTTTTTTTTTTTTGCCTTTTTTGTCGTTTCTAGATGATTTTCATTTGTATCGACTCTGCATCAAAATAATCATGATTTCGACAATTTACAATTTTTTCATTTATTTTTTGTTTTTAGCATTTTTTGGCGTTTCTAGATGATTTTCATTTATATCGACTCTGCATCAAAATAATCATGATGTCGACAATTTAAAATTTTTTCATAATATTTTTGTTTTTTGCCTTTTTTGTCGTTTCTAGATGATTTTCATTTATATCGACTCTGCATCAAAATAATCATGATTTCGACCATTTAAAAATTTTTCATAAATTTTTTGTTTTTTGCCTTTTTTGTCGTTTCTAGATGATTTTCATTTATATCGACTCTGCATCAAAATAATCATGATTTCGACCATTTAAAAATTTTTCATAAATTTTTTGTTTTTTGCCTTTTTTGTCGTTTCTAGATGATTTTCATTTATATCGACTCTGCATCAAAATAATCATGATGTCGACAATTTAAAATTTGTTCATACATTTTTTGTTTTTATGCAATTTTTGTCGTTTCTAGACTGTTTTCATTTGTATCGACTCTGCATCAAAATAATCATGACGTCGACAATTTAAAATTTTTTCATAGATTTTTTTTTTTTGCCTTTTTTGTCGTTTCTAGATGATTTTCATTTATATCGACTCTGCATCAAAATAATCATGATTTCGACAATTTACAATTTTTTCATTTATTTTTTGTTTTTTAGCCTTCTTTGGCGTTTCTAGATGATTTTCATTTATATCGCACTGCATCAAAATAATCATGATGTCGACAATTTAAAATTTTTTCATAATTTTTTTTTTTTTGCCTTTTTTGTCGTTTCTAGATGATTTTCATTTATATCGACTCTGCATCAAAATAATCATGATTTCGACCATTTAAAAATTTTTCATAAATTTTTTGTTTTTTGCCTTTTTTGTCGTTTCTAGATGATTTTCATTTATATCGACTCTGCATCAAAATAATCATGATTTCGACCATTTAAAATTTTTTCATAAATTTTTTGTTTTTTGCCTTTTTTGTCGTTTCTAGATGATTTTCATTTATATCGACTCTGCATCAAAATAATCATGATGTCGACAATTTAAAATTTTTTCATACATTTTGTGTTTTTATGCAATTTTTGTCGTTTCTAGACTATTTTCATTTGTATCGACTCTGCATCAAAATAATCATGACGTCGACAATTTATTTTATCCTCTGCATCAAAATAATCATGATTTCGACCATTTAAAAATTTTTCATAAATTTTTTGTTTTTTGCCTTTTTTGTCGTTTCTAGATGATTTTCATTTATATCGACTCTGCATCAAAATAATCATGATGTCGACAATTTAAAATTTTTTCATACATTTTGTATTTTTATGCAATTTTTGTCGTTTCTAGATTATTTTCATTTGTATCGACTCTGCATCAAAATAATCATGACGTCGACAATTTAAAATTTTTTCATAGATTTTTTTTTTTTTGCATTTTTTGGCGTTTCTAGATGATTTTCATTTATATCGCACTGCATCAAAATAATCATGATTTCGTCAAATTAAAATTTTTTCATGCATTTTTTGTTTTTTGCCTTTTTTGTCGTTTCTAGATGATTTTCATTTGTATCGACTCTGCATCAAAATAATCATGATTTCGTCAATTTACAATTTTTTCATTTATTTTTGTTTTTAGCATTCTTTGGCGTTTCTAGATGATTTTCATTTATATCGCACTGCATCAAAATAATCATGATGTCGACAATTTAAAATATTTTCATAAATTTTTTGTTTTTTGCCTTTTTTGTCGTTTCTAGATGATTTTCATTTATATCGACTCTGCATCAAAATAATCATGATTTCGACCATTTAAAAATTTTTCATAAATTTTTTGTTTTTTGCCTTTTTTGTCGTTTCTAGATGATTTTCATTTATATCGACTCTGCATCAAAATAATCATGATTTCGACCATTTAAAATTTTTTCATAAATTTTTTGTTTTTTGCCTTTTTTGTCGTTTCTAGATGATTTTCATTTATATCGACTCTGCATCAAAATAATCATGATTTCGACCATTTAAAAATTTTTCATAAATTTTTTGTTTTTTGCCTTTTTTGTCGTTTCTAGATGATTTTCATTTATATCGACTCTGCATCAAAATAATCATGATTTCGACCATTTAAAATTTTTTCATAAATTTTTTGTTTTTTGCTTTTTTGTCGTTTCTAGATGATTTTCATTTATATCGACTCTGCATCAAAATAATCATGATGTCGACAATTTAAAATTTTTCATAAATTTTTTTTTTTATGCATTTTTTGTCGTTTCTAGATGATTTTCATTTATATCGACTCTGCATCAAAATAATCATGATTTCGACAATTTAAAATTTTTTCATAAATTTTTTGTTTTTTGCCTTTTTTGTCGTTTCTAGATGATTTTCATTTATATCGACTCTGCATCAAAATAATCATGATTTCGACCATTTAAAAATTTTTCATAAATTTTTTGTTTTTTGCCTTTTTTGTCGTTTCTAGATGATTTTCATTTATATCGACTCTGCATCAAAATAATCATGATTTCGACAATTTAAAATTTTTTCATACATTTTTTGTTTTTAGCCTTTTTTGTCGTTTCTAGATGATTTTCATTTATATCGACTCTGCATCAAAATAATCATGATGTCGACAATTTAAAATTTTTTCATACATTTTTTTTTTTTTGCCTTTTTTGTCGTTTCTAGATGATTTTCATTTATATCGACTCTGCATCAAAATAATCATGATTTCGACCATTTAAAATTTTTTCATAAATTTTTTGTTTTTTGCCTTTTTTGTCGTTTCTAGATGATTTTCATTTATATCGACTCTGCATCAAAATAATCATGATTTCGACCAATTTAAAATTTTTTCATAAATTTTTTGTTTTTTGCCTTTTTTGTCGTTTCTAGATGATTTTCATTTATATCGACTCTGCATCAAAATAATCATGATGTCGACAATTTAAAATTTTTTCATAAATTTTTTGTTTTTTGCCTTTTTTGTCGTTTCTAGATGATTTTCATTTGTATCGACTCTGCATCAAAATAATCATGATTTCGACAATTTAAAATTTTTTCATTTATTTTTTGTTTTTTGCTTTTTTGTCGTTTCTAGATGATTTTCATTTATATCGACTCTGCATCAAAATAATCATGATGTCGACAATTTAAAATATTTTTCATAAATTTTTTGTTTTTTGCCTTTTTTGTCGTTTCTAGATGATTTTCATTTATATCGACTCTGCATCAAAATAATCATGATGTCGACAATTTAAAATTTTTTCATACATTTTTTGTTTTTATGCATTTTTTGTCGTTTCTAGATGATTTTCATTTGTATCGACTCTGCATCAAAATAATCATGATGTCGACAATTTAAAATTTTTTCATAAATTTTTTTTTTTTTGCCTTTTTTGTCGTTTCTAGATGATTTTCATTTGTATCGACTCTGCATCAAAATAATCATGATTTCGTCAATTTACAATTTTTTCATTTATTTTTTGTTTTTAGCATTCTTTGTCGTTTCTAGATGATTTTCATTTATATCGACTCTGCATCAAAATAATCATGATTTCGACCATTTAAAATTTTTTCATAAATTTTTTGTTTTTTGCCTTTTTTGTCGTTTCTAGATGATTTTCATTTATATCGACTCTGCATCAAAATAATCATGATTTCGACCATTTAAAAATTGTTCATAAATTTTTTTGTTTTTAGCATTCTTTGTCGTTTCTAGATGATTTTCATTTATATCGACTCTGCATCAAAATAATCATGATTTCGACCATTTAAAATTTTTTCATAAATTTTTTGTTTTTTGCCTTTTTTGTCGTTTCTAGATGATTTTCATTTATATCGACTCTGCATCAAAATAATCATGATGTCGACAATTTAAAATTTTTTCATACATTTTTGTTTTTTTGCCTTTTTTGTCGTTTCTAGATGATTTTCATTTATATCGACTCTGCATCAAAATAATCATGATGTCGACAATTTAAAATTTTTTCATAGATTTTTTTTTTTTTGCCTTTTTTGTCGTTTCTAGATGATTTTCATTTATATCGACTCTGCATCAAAATAATCATGATTTCGACCATTTAAAATTTTTTCATAAATTTTTTGTTTTTTGCCTTTTTTGTCGTTTCTAGATGATTTTCATTTATATCGACTCTGCATCAAAATAATCATGATGTCGACAATTTAAAATTTTTTCATACATTTTTTGTTTTTATGCTTTTTTGTCGTTTCTAGATGATTTTCATTTATATCGACTCTGCATCAAAATAATCATGATGTCGACAATTTAAAATTTTTTCATAGATTTTTTTTTTTTTGCTTTTTTGTCGTTTCTAGATGATTTTCATTTATATCGACTCTGCATCAAAATAATCATGATTTCGACAATTTAAAATTTTTTCATAAATTTTTTGTTTTTTGCTTTTTTGTCGTTTCTAGATGATTTTCATTTATATCGACTCTGCATCAAAATAATCATGATGTCGACAATTTAAAATTTTTTCATACATTTTTTGTTTTTTTTGCATTTTTTGTCGTTTCTAGATGATTTTCATTTGTATCGACTCTGCATCAAAATAATCATGATGTCGACAATTTAAAATTTTTTCATAAATTTTTTGTTTTTTGCCTTTTTTGTCGTTTCTAGATGATTTTCATTTATATCGACTCTGCATCAAAATAATCATGATTTCGACCATTTAAAAATTTTTCATAAATTTTTTGTTTTTTGCCTTTTTTGTCGTTTCTAGATGATTTTCATTTGTATCGACTCTGCATCAAAATAATCATGATTTCGACAATTTAAAATTTTTTCATATATTTTTTGTTTTTAGCATTCTTTGGCGTTTCTAGATGATTTTCATTTATATCGACTCTGCATCAAAATAATCATGATGTCGACCATTTAAAATATTTTCATAAATTTTTTGTTTTTTGCCTTTTTGTCGTTTCTAGATGATTTTCATTTATATCGACTCTGCATCAAAATAATCATGATTTCGACCATTTAAAAATTTTTCATAAATTTTTTGTTTTTTGCCTTTTTTGTCGTTTCTAGATGATTTTCATTTATATCGACTCTGCATCAAAATAATCATGATTTCGTCAATTTAAAATTTTTCATTTATTTTTTGTTTTTAGCATTCTTTGGCGTTTCTAGATGATTTTCATTTATATCGCACTGCATCAAAATAATCATGATGTCGACAATTTAAAATTTTTTCATAATATTTTTGTTTTTTGCCTTTTTTGTCGTTTCTAGATGATTTTCATTTATATCGACTCTGCATCAAAATAATCATGATTTCGACCATTTAAAAATTTTTCATAAATTTTTTGTTTTTTGCCCTTTTTTGTCGTTTCTAGATGATTTTCATTTATATCGACTCTGCATCAAAATAATCATGATTTCGACCATTTAAAATTTTTCATAAATTTTTTGTTTTTTGCCTTTTTTGTCGTTTCTAGATGATTTTCATTTATATCGACTCTGCATCAAAATAATCATGATTTCGACCATTTAAAATTTTTTCATAAATTTTTTGTTTTTTGCCTTTTTTGTCGTTTCTAGATGATTTTCATTTATATCGACTCTGCATCAAAATAATCATGATGTCGACAATTTAAAATTTTTTCATACATTTTGTGTTTTTTGCCTTTTTTGTCGTTTCTAGATGATTTTCATTTATATCGACTCTGCATCAAAATAATCATGACGTCGACAATTTAAAATTTTTTCATAGATTTTTTTTTTTTTGCCTTTTTTGTCGTTTCTAGATGATTTTCATTTATATCGACTCTGCATCAAAATAATCATGATTTCGACCATTTAAAATTTTTTCATAAATTTTTTGTTTTTTGCCTTTTTTGTCGTTTCTAGATGATTTTCATTTATATCGACTCTGCATCAAAATAATCATGATGTCGACAATTTAAAATTTTTTCATACATTTTTTGTTTTTATGCATTTTTTGTCGTTTCTAGATGATTTTCATTTATATCGACTCTGCATCAAAATAATCATGACGTCGACAATTTAAAAATTTTTCATAAATTTTTTGTTTTTTGCCTTTTTTGTCGTTTCTAGATGATTTTCATTTATATCGACTCTGCATCAAAATAATCATGATTTCGACCATTTAAAAATTTTTCATAAATTTTTTGTTTTTTGCCTTTTTTGTCGTTTCTAGATGATTTTCATTTATATCGACTCTGCATCAAAATAATCATGATGTCGACAATTTAAAATTTTTTCATACATTTTTTGTTTTTTTGCCTTTTTTGTCGTTTCTAGATGATTTTCATTTATATCGACTCTGCATCAAAATAATCATGATGTCGACAATTTAAAATTTTTTCATAAATTTTTTGTTTTTTGCCTTTTTTGTCGTTTCTAGATGATTTTCATTTATATCGACTCTGCATCAAAATAATCATGATTTCGACCATTTAAAAATTTTTCATAAATTTTTTGTTTTTTGCCTTTTTTTGTCGTTTCTAGATGATTTTCATTTGTATCGACTCTGCATCAAAATAATCATGATTTCGACAATTTAAAATTTTTTCATATATTTTTTGTTTTTTAGCATTTTTTGTCGTTTCTAGATGATTTTCATTTATATCGCACTGCATCAAAATAATCATGATGTCGACCATTTAAAATATTTTCATAAATTTTTTGTTTTTTGCCTTTTTTGTCGTTTCTAGATGATTTTCATTTATATCGACTCTGCATCAAAATAATCATGATTTCGACCATTTAAAAATTTTTCATAAATTTTTTGTTTTTTGCCTTTTTTGTCGTTTCTAGATGATTTTCATTTATATCGACTCTGCATCAAAATAATCATGATTTCGACAATTTAAAATTTTTTCATTTATTTTTTGTTTTTTTGCCTTTTTGGCGTTTCTAGATGATTTTCATTTATATCGACTCTGCATCAAAATAATCATGATGTCGACAATTTAAAATTTTTTCATAAATTTTTTGTTTTTTGCCTTTTTTGTCGTTTCTAGATGATTTTCATTTATATCGACTCTGCATCAAAATAATCATGATTTCGACCATTTAAAAATTTTTCATAAATTTTTTGTTTTTTGCCTTTTTTGTCGTTTCTAGATGATTTTCATTTATATCGACTCTGCATCAAAATAATCATGATTTCGACCATTTAAAAATTTTTCATAAATTTTTTTTTTTTGCCTTTTTTGTCGTTTCTAGATGATTTTCATTTATATCGACTCTGCATCAAAATAATCATGATGTCGACAATTTAAAATTTTTTCATACATTTTGTGTTTTTATGCAATTTTTGTCGTTTCTAGATGATTTTCATTTGTATCGACTCTGCATCAAAATAATCATGATGTCGACAATTTAAAATTTTTTCATAGATTTTTTTTTTTTTGCCTTTTTTGTCGTTTCTAGATGATTTTCATTTGTATCGACTCTGCATCAAAATAATCATGATTTCGACAATTTAAAATTTTTTCATAAATTTTTTTTTTTTTGCCTTTTTTGTCGTTTCTAGATGATTTTCATTTATATCGACTCTGCATCAAAATAATCATGATTTCGACCATTTAAAAATTTTTCATAAATTTTTTGTTTTTTGCCTTTTTTGTCGTTTCTAGATGATTTTCATTTATATCGACTCTGCATCAAAATAATCATGATTTCGACCATTTAAAAATTTTTCATAAATTTTTTGTTTTTTGCCTTTTTTGTCGTTTCTAGATGATTTTCATTTATATCGACTCTGCATCAAAATAATCATGATGTCGACAATTTAAAATTTTTTCATACATTTTGTGTTTTTATGCAATTTTTGTCGTTTCTAGACTATTTTCATTTGTATCGACTCTGCATCAAAATAATCATGACGTCGACAATTTAAAATTTTTTCATAGATTTTTTTTTTTTTTGCCTTTTTTGTCGTTTCTAGATGATTTTCATTTATATCGACTCTGCATCAAAATAATCATGATTTCGACCATTTAAAAATTTTTCATAAATTTTTTGTTTTTTGCCTTTTTTGTCGTTTCTAGATGATTTTCATTTATATCGACTCTGCATCAAAATAATCATGATGTCGACAATTTAAAAATTTTTTCATAAATTTTTTGTTTTTTTTGTCGTTTCTAGATGATTTTCATTTGTATCGACTCTGCATCAAAATAATCATGATTTCGTCAATTTACAATTTTTTCATTTATTTTTTGTTTTTAGCATTCTTTGGCGTTTCTAGATGATTTTCATTTATATCGACACTGCATCAAAATAATCATGATGTCGACAATTTAAAATATTTTCATAAATTTTTTGTTTTTTGCCTTTTTTGTCGTTTCTAGATGATTTTCATTTATATCGACTCTGCATCAAAATAATCATGATTTCGACCATTTAAAATTTTTTCATAAATTTTTTGTTTTTTTGCCTTTTTTGTCGTTTCTAGATGATTTTCATTTATATCGACTCTGCATCAAAATAATCATGATTTCGACCATTTAAAATTTTTTCATAAATTTTTTGTTTTTTGCCTTTTTTGTCGTTTCTAGATGATTTTCATTTATATCGACTCTGCATCAAAATAATCATGATGTCGACAATTTAAAATTTTTTCATACATTTTTTGTTTTTATGCATTTTTTGTCGTTTCTAGATGATTTTCATTTATATCGACTCTGCATCAAAATAATCATGATGTCGACAATTTAAAAATTTTTCATAAATTTTTTTTTTTTTGCCTTTTTTGTCGTTTCTAGATGATTTTCATTTATATCGACTCTGCATCAAAATAATCATGATTTCGACCATTTAAAAATTTTTTCATAAATTTTTTGTTTTTTGCTTTTTTGTCGTTTCTAGATGATTTTCATTTATATCGACTCTGCATCAAAATAATCATGACGTCGACAATTTAAAATTTTTTCATAGATTTTTTTTTTTTGCATTTTTTGTCGTTTCTAGATGATTTTCATTTATATCGACTCTGCATCAAAATAATCATGATTTCGACAATTTAAAATTTTTTCATAAATTTTTTGTTTTTTGCCTTTTTTGTCGTTTCTAGATGATTTTCATTTATATCGCACTGCATCAAAATAATCATGATGTCGACAATTTAAAATATTTTCATAAATTTTTTGTTTTTTTGCCTTTTTTGTCGTTTCTAGATGATTTTCATTTATATCGACTCTGCATCAAAATAATCATGATGTCGACAATTTAAAATTTTTTCATACATTTTTTTTTTTTGCCTTTTTTGTCGTTTCTAGATGATTTTCATTTGTATCGACTCTGCATCAAAATAATCATGATTTCGTCAATTTACAATTTTTTCATTTATTTTTTTGTTTTTTAGCATTCTTTGGCGTTTCTAGATGATTTTCATTTATATCGCACTGCATCAAAATAATCATGATGTCGACAATTTAAAATTTTTTCATAAATTTTTTGTTTTTTGCCTTTTTTGTCGTTTCTAGATGATTTTCATTTATATCGACTCTGCATCAAAATAATCATGATTTCGACCATTTAAAAATTTTTCATAAATTTTTTGTTTTTTGCCTTTTTTGTCGTTTCTAGATGATTTTCATTTATATCGACTCTGCATCAAAATAATCATGATTTCGACCATTTAAAATTTTTTCATAAATTTTTTGTTTTTTGCCTTTTTTGTCGTTTCTAGATGATTTTCATTTATATCGACTCTGCATCAAAATAATCATGATTTCGACCATTTAAAATTTTTTCATAAATTTTTTGTTTTTTGCCTTTTTTGTCGTTTCTAGATGATTTTCATTTATATCGACTCTGCATCAAAATAATCATGATGTCGACAATTTAAAATTTTTTCATACATTTTTTGTTTTTTGCAATTTTTTGTCGTTTCTAGATGATTTTCATTTGTATCGACTCTGCATCAAAATAATCATGATGTCGACAATTTAAAATTTTTTCATAAATTTTTTTTTTTTTGCATTTTTTGGCGTTTCTAGATGATTTTCATTTATATCGCACTGCATCAAAATAATCATGATTTCGACAAATTTAAAAATTTTTTCATGCATTTTTTGTTTTTTGCCTTTTTTGTCGTTTCTAGATGATTTTCATTTGTATCGACTCTGCATCAAAATAATCATGATTTCGTCAATTTACAATTTTTCATTTATTTTTTGTTTTTAGCATTCTTTGGCGTTTCTAGATGATTTTCATTTATATCGCACTGCATCAAAATAATCATGATGTCGACAATTTAAAATATTTTCATAAATTTTTTGTTTTTTGCCTTTTTTGTCGTTTCTAGATGATTTTCATTTATATCGACTCTGCATCAAAATAATCATGATTTCGACCATTTAAAATTTTTTCATAAATTTTTTGTTTTTTGCATTTTTTGTCGTTTCTAGATGATTTTCATTTGTATCGACTCTGCATCAAAATAATCATGATGTCGACAATTTAAAATATTTTCATAAATTTTTTGTTTTTTGCCTTTTTTGTCGTTTCTAGATGATTTTCATTTATATCGACTCTGCATCAAAATAATCATGATTTCGACCATTTAAAAATTTTTCATAAATTTTTTGTTTTTTGCCTTTTTTGTCGTTTCTAGATGATTTTCATTTGTATCGACTCTGCATTAAAATAATCATGATTTCGTCAATTTACAAATTTTTTCATTTATTTTTTGTTTTTTAGCATTCTTTGGCGGTTTCTAGATGATTTTCATTTATATCGCACTGCATCAAAATAATCATGATGTCGACCATTTAAAATTTTTTCATAAATTTTTTTTTTTTTTTTTTTTGTCGTTTCTAGATGATTTTCATTTATATCGACTCTGCATCAAAATAATCATGATTTCGACCATTTAAAAATTTTTCATAAATTTTTTGTTTTTTGCCTTTTTTGTCGTTTCTAGATGATTTTCATTTATATCGACTCTGCATCAAAATAATCATGATTTCGACCATTTAAAATTTTTTCATAAATTTTTTGTTTTTTTGCCTTTTTGTCGTTTCTAGATGATTTTCATTTATATCGAACTGCATCAAAATAATCATGATGTCGACAATTTAAAATTTTTTCATACATTTTTTGTTTTTTGCCTTTTTTTGTCGTTTCTAGATGATTTTCATTTGTATCGACTCTGCATCAAAATAATCATGATTTCGTCAATTTACAATTTTTTCATTTATTTTTTGTTTTTAGCATTCTTTGGCGTTTCTAGATGATTTTCATTTATATCGCACTGCATCAAAATAATCATGATGTCGACAATTTAAAATATTTTCATAAATTTTTTGTTTTTTGCCTTTTTTGTCGTTTCTAGATGATTTTCATTTATATCGACTCTGCATCAAAATAATCATGATTTCGACCATTTAAAAATTTTTCATAAATTTTTTTGTTTTTTGCCTTTTTTGTCGTTTCTAGATGATTTTCATTTGTATCGACTCTGCATCAAAATAATCATGATTTCGACAATTTAAAATTTTTTCATTTATTTTTTGTTTTTAGCATTCTTTGGCGTTTCTAGATGATTTTCATTTGTATCGACTCTGCATCAAAATAATCATGATTTCGTCAATTTACAATTTTTTCATTTATTTTTTGTTTTTAGCATTCTTTGGCGTTTCTAGATGATTTTCATTTATATCGCACTGCATCAAAATAATCATGATGTCGACAATTTAAAATATTTTCATAAATTTTTTGTTTTTTGCCTTTTTTGTCGTTTCTAGATGATTTTCATTTATATCGACTCTGCATCAAAATAATCATGATTTCGACAATTTAAAATTTTTCATAAATTTTTTGTTTTTTGCCCTTTTTGTCGTTTCTAGATGATTTTCATTTATATCGACTCTGCATCAAAATAATCATGATTTCGACCATTTAAAAATTTTTCATAAATTTTTTGTTTTTTGCCTTTTTTGTCGTTTCTAGATGATTTTCATTTATATCGACTCTGCATCAAAATAATCATGATTTCGACCATTTAAAAATTTTTCATAAATTTTTTGTTTTTTACCTTTTTTGTCGTTTCTAGATGATTTTCATTTGTATCGACTCTGCATCAAAATAATCATGATTTCGTCAACTTACAATTTTTTCATTTATTTTTTGTTTTTAGCATTCTTTGGCGTTTCTAGATGATTTTCATTTATATCGCACTGCATCAAAATAATCATGATGTCGACCATTTAAAATATTTTCATAAATTTTTTGTTTTTTGCCTTTTTTGTCGTTTCTAGATGATTTTCATTTATATCGACTCTGCATCAAAATAATCATGATGTCGACAATTTAAAATTTTTTCATAGATTTTTTTTTTTTGCCTTTTTTGTCGTTTCTAGATGATTTTCATTTATATCGACTCTGCATCAAAATAATCATGATTTCGACCATTTAAAAATTTTTCATAAATTTTTTGTTTTTTGCCTTTTTGTCGTTTCTAGATGATTTTCATTTATATCGACTCTGCATCAAAATAATCATGATGTCGACAATTTAAAATTTTTTCATACATTTTTTGTTTTTATGCCTTTTTTGTCGTTTCTAGATGATTTTCATTTGTATCGACTCTGCATCAAAATAATCATGATTTCGTCAATTTACAATTTTTTCATTTATTTTTTGTTTTTAGCCTTTCTTTGTCGTTTCTAGATGATTTTCATTTATATCGACTCTGCATCAAAATAATCATGATGTCGACAATTTAAAATTTTTTCATAAATTTTTTTTTTTTTGCCTTTTTTGTCGTTTCTAGATGATTTTCATTTATATCGACTCTGCATCAAAATAATCATGATTTCGACCATTTAAAAATTTTTCATAAATTTTTTGTTTTTTGCCTTTTTTGTCGTTTCTAGATGATTTTCATTTATATCGACTCTGCATCAAAATAATCATGATTTCGACCATTTAAAATTTTTTCATAAATTTTTTGTTTTTTGCCTATTTTGTCGTTTCTAGATGATTTTCATTTATATCGAACTGCATCAAAATAATCATGATGTCGACAATTTAAAATTTTTTCATACATTTTTTGTTTTTTGCCTTTTTTTGTCGTTTCTAGATGATTTTCATTTGTATCGACTCTGCATCAAAATAATCATGATTTCGTCAATTTACAATTTTTTCATTTATTTTTTGTTTTTAGCATTTTTTGGCGTTTCTAGATGATTTTCATTTATATCGCACTGCATCAAAATAATCATGATGTCGACAATTTAAAATTTTTTCATAAATTTTTTGTTTTTTGCCTTTTTTGTCGTTTCTAGATGATTTTCATTTATATCGACTCTGCATCAAAATAATCATGATTTCGACCATTTAAAAATTTTTCATTAAATTTTTTGTTTTTTGCTTTTTTGTCGTTTCTAGATGATTTTCATTTGTATCGACTCTGCATCAAAATAATCATGATTTCGTCAATTTACAATTTTTTCATTTTTTTTGTTTTTAGCATTTTTTGGCGTTTCTAGATGATTTTCATTTATATCGACACTGCATCAAAATAATCATGATTTCGTCAATTTAAAAATTTTTTCATTTATTTTTTGTTTTTTAGCATTTTTTGGCGTTTCTAGATGATTTTCATTTATATCGACACTGCATCAAAATAATCATGATGTCGACAATTTAAAATTTTTCATAAATTTTTGTTTTTTGCCTTTTTTGTCGTTTCTAGATGATTTTCATTTATATCGACTCTGCATCAAAATAATCATGATTTCGACAATTTAAAAATTTTTCATAAATTTTTTGTTTTTTGCCTTTTTTGTCGTTTCTAGATGATTTTCATTTATATCGACTCTGCATCAAAATAATCATGATTTCGACCATTTAAAATTTTTCATAAATTTTTTGTTTTTTGCTTTTTGTCGTTTCTAGATGATTTTCATTTATATCGACTCTGCATCAAAATAATCATGATTTCGACCATTTAAAAATTTTTCATAAATTTTTTGTTTTTTGCCTTTTTTGTCGTTTCTAGATGATTTTCATTTGTATCGACTCTGCATCAAAATAATCATGATTTCGTCAATTTACAATTTTTTCATTTATTTTTGTTTTTAGCATTCTTTGGCGTTTCTAGATGATTTTCATTTATATCGCACTGCATCAAAATAATCATGATGTCGACAATTTAAAATTTTTTCATAATTTTTTTGTTTTTTGCCTTTTTTGTCGTTTCTAGATGATTTTCATTTATATCGACTCTGCATCAAAATAATCATGATTTCGACCATTTAAAATTTTTCATAAATTTTTTTTTGCTTTTTTTGTCGTTTCTAGATGATTTTCATTTATATCGACTCTGCATCAAAATAATCATGATTTCGACCATTTAAAAATTTTTCATAAATTTTTTTGTTTTTGCCTTTTTTGTCGTTTCTAGATGATTTTCATTTATATCGACTCTGCATCAAAATAATCATGATGTCGACAATTTAAAATTTTTTCATACATTTTTTGTTTTTATGCATTTTTGTCGTTTCTAGATGATTTTCATTTATATCGACTCTGCATCAAAATAATCATGATTTCGTCAATTTAAAATTTTTTCATTTATTTTTTGTTTTTAGCATTTTTTGGCGTTTCTAGATGATTTTCATTTATATCGCACTGCATCAAAATAATCATGATGTCGACAATTTAAAATATTTTCATAAATTTTTTGTTTTTTGCCTTTTTTGTCGTTTCTAGATGATTTTCATTTATATCGACTCTGCATCAAAATAATCATGATTTCGACCATTTAAAAATTTTTTCATAAATTTTTTGTTTTTTTGCCTTTTTTGTCGTTTCTAGATGATTTTCATTTATATCGACTCTGCATCAAAATAATCATGATTTCGACCATTTAAAATTTTTCATAAATTTTTTGTTTTTTGCTTTTTTGTCGTTTCTAGATGATTTTCATTTATATCGACTCTGCATCAAAATAATCATGATGTCGACAATTTAAAATTTTTTCATACATTTTTTGTTTTTTTATGCATTTTTTGTCGTTTCTAGATTATTTTCATTTGTATCGACTCTGCATCAAAATAATCATGACGTCGACAATTTAAAATTTTTTCATAGATTTTTTGTTTTTTGCCTTTTTTGTCGTTTCTAGATGATTTTCATTTATATCGACTCTGCATCAAAATAATCATGATTTCGACAATTTAAAATTTTTTCATAAATTTTTTGTTTTTTGCCTTTTTTGTCGTTTCTAGATGATTTTCATTTATATCGACACTGCATCAAAATAATCATGATGTCGACAATTTAAAATTTTTTCATACATTTTTTGTTTTTTGCCTTTTTTGTCGTTTCTAGATGATTTTCATTTGTATCGACTCTGCATCAAAATAATCATGATTTCGTCAATTTACAATTTTTTCATTTATTTTTTGTTTTTAGCATTCTTTGGCGTTTCTAGATGATTTTCATTTATATCGCACTGCATCAAAATAATCATGATGTCGACAATTTAAAATATTTTCATAAATTTTTTGTTTTTTGCCTTTTTTGTCGTTTCTAGATGATTTTCATTTATATCGACTCTGCATCAAAATAATCATGATTTCGACCATTTAAAAATTTTTCATAAATTTTTTTGTTTTTTGCCTTTTTTGTCGTTTCTAGATGATTTTCATTTGTATCGACTCTGCATCAAAATAATCATGATTTCGTCAATTTAAAATTTTTTCATTTATTTTTTGTTTTTAGCATTCTTTGTCGTTTCTAGATGATTTTCATTTATATCGACACTGCATCAAAATAATCATGATTTCGTCAATTTAAAATTTTTTCATTTATTTTTTGTTTTTTTGCCTTTTTTGGCGTTTCTAGATGATTTTCATTTATATCGACTCTGCATCAAAATAATCATGATGTCGACAATTTAAAATTTTTTCATAAATTTTTTGTTTTTTGCCTTTTTTGTCGTTTCTAAATGATTTTCATTTATATCGACTCTGCATCAAAATAATCATGATTTCGATCAATTTAAAAATTTTTTCATAAATTTTTTGTTTTTTGCCCTTTTTTGTCGTTTCTAGATGATTTTCATTTATATCGACTCTGCATCAAAATAATCATGATTTCGACCATTTAAAAATTTTTCATAAATTTTTTGTTTTTTGCCTTTTTTGTCGTTTCTAGATGATTTTCATTTATATCGACTCTGCATCAAAATAATCATGATTTCGACCATTTAAAATTTTTTCATAAATTTTTTGTTTTTTGCCTTTTTTGTCGTTTCTAGATGATTTTCATTTATATCGACTCTGCATCAAAATAATCATGATTTCGACCATTTAAAATTTTTTCATAAATTTTTTGTTTTTTGCCTTTTTTGTCGTTTCTAGATGATTTTCATTTATATCGACTCTGCATCAAAATAATTATGATTTTGTCAATTTACAATTTTTTTATTTATTTTTTGTTTCTAGCATTCTTTGGCGTTTCTAGATGATTTTCATTTATATCGCACTGCATCAAAATAATCATGATGTCGACAATTTAAAATTTTTTCATAAATTTTTTGTTTTTTGCCTTTTTTGTCGTTTCTAGATGATTTTCATTTATATCGACTCTGCATCAAAATAATCATGATTTCGACCATTTAAAAATTTTTCATAAATTTTTTGTTTTTTGCCTTTTTTGTCGTTTCTAGATGATTTTCATTTGTATCGACTCTGCATCAAAATAATCATGATTTCGTCAATTTACAATTTTTTCATTTATTTTTGTTTTTAGCATTCTTTGGCGTTTCTAGATGATTTTCATTTATATCGCACTGCATCAAAATAATCATGATTTCGTCAATTTACAATTTTTTCATTTATTTTTTGTTTTTAGCATTCTTTGGCGTTTCTAGATGATTTTCATTTATATCGCACTGCATCAAAATAATCGTGATGTCGACAATTTAAAATATTTTTCATAAATTTTTTGTTTTTTGCCTTTTTTGTCGTTTCTAGATGATTTTCATTTATATCGACTCTGCATCAAAATAATCATGATTTCGACAATTTAAAAATTTTTTCATAAATTTTTTGTTTTTTGCCTTTTTGTCGTTTCTAGATGATTTTCATTTATATCGACTCTGCATCAAAATAATCATGATTTCGACCATTTAAAATTTTTTCATTTATTTTTTGTTTTTTGCATTTTTTGTCGTTTCTAGATGATTTTCATTTATATCGACTCTGCATCAAAATAATCATGATTTCGACCATTTAAAATTTTTCATAAATTTTTTGTTTTTTTGCCTTTTTTGTCGTTTCTAGATGATTTTCATTTGTATCGACTCTGCATCAAAATAATCATGATTTCGTCAATTTACAATTTTTTCATTTATTTTTTGTTTTTAGCATTCTTTGGCGTTTCTAGATGATTTTCATTTATATCGCACTGCATCAAAATAATCATGATGTCGACAATTTAAAATATTTTCATAAATTTTTTGTTTTTTGCCTTTTTTGTCGTTTCTAGATGATTTTCATTTATATCGACTCTGCATCAAAATAATCATGATGTCGACAATTTAAAATTTTTTCATATATTTTTTTTTTTTGCCCTTTTTGTCGTTTCTAGATGATTTTCATTTATATCGACTCTGCATCAAAATAATCATGATTTCGACCATTTAAAAATTTTTTCATAAATTTTTTGTTTTTTGCCTTTTTGTCGTTTCTAGATGATTTTCATTTATATCGACTCTGCATCAAAATAATCATGATGTCGACAATTTAAAAATTTTTTCATACATTTTGTGTTTTTTTGCCATTTTTGTCGTTTCTAGATGATTTTCATTTGTATCGACTCTGCATTAAAATAATCATGATTTCGTCAATTTACAATTTTTTCATTTATTTTTTGTTTTTTAGCATTCTTTGGCGTTTCTAGATGATTTTCATTTATATCGCACTGCATCAAAATAATCATGATGTCGACAATTTAAAATTTTTTCATAAATTTTTTTGTTTTTTGCATTTTTTGTCGTTTCTAGATGATTTTCATTTATATCGACTCTGCATCAAAATAATCATGATTTCGACCATTTAAAAATTTTTCATAAATTTTTTGTTTTTTGCCTTTTTTGTCGTTTCTAGATGATTTTCATTTATATCGACTCTGCATCAAAATAATCATGATTTCGACCATTTAAAAATTTTTCATAAATTTTTTGTTTTTTGCCTTCTTTGTCGTTTCTAGATGATTTTCATTTATATCGACTCTGCATCAAAATAATCATGATTTCGACCATTTAAAAATATTTTCATAAATTTTTTGTTTTTTGCCCTTTTGTCGTTTCTAGACTGATTTTCATTTATATCGACTCTGCATCAAAATAATCATGATGTCGACAATTTAAAATTTTTTCATACATTTTTTGTTTTTTATGCATTTTTGTCGTTTCTAGACTATTTTCATTTGTATCGACTCTGCATCAAAATAATCATGATTTCGTCAATTTAAAATTTTTTTCATTTATTTTTTGTTTTTAGCATTCTTTGGCGTTTCTAGATGATTTTCATTTATATCGCATCTGCATCAAAATAATCATGATGTCGACAATTTAAAATTTTTTCATAAATTTTTTGTTTTTTGCCTTTTTTGTCGTTTCTAGATGATTTTCATTTATATCGACTCTGCATCAAAATAATCATGATTTCGACCATTTAAAATTTTTTTCATAAAATTTTTTGTTTTTTACCTTTTTTGTCGTTTCTAGATGATTTTCATTTATATCGACTCTGCATCAAAATAATCATGATTTCGACCATTTAAAATTTTTTCATAAATTTTTTTGTTTTTTGCCTTTTTTGTCGTTTCTAGATGATTTTCATTTATATCGACTCTGCATCAAAATAATCATGATTTCGACAATTTAAAATTTTTTCATAAATTTTTTGTTTTTTGCCTTTTTTGTCGTTTCTAGATGATTTTCATTTATATCGACTCTGCATCAAAATAATCATGACGTCGACAATTTAAAATTTTTTCATACATTTTTTTTTTTTTGCATTTTTTGGCGTTTCTAGATGATTTTCATTTATATCGCACTGCATCAAAATAATCATGATTTCGTCAATTTAAAATTTTTTCATACATTTTTTGTTTTTTGCCTTTTTTGTCGTTTCTAGATGATTTTCATTTGTATCGACTCTGCATCTAAAATAATCATGATTTCGTCAATTTACAATTTTTTCATTTATTTTTTGTTTTTAGCATTCTTTGGCGTTTCTAGATGATTTTCATTTATATCGCACTGCATCAAAATAATCATGATGTCGACAATTTAAAATTTTTTCATACATTTTTTGTTTTTTGCCTTTTTTGTCGTTTCTAGATGATTTTCATTTGTATCGACTCTGCATCAAAATAATCATGATTTCGACAATTTAAAAATTTTTTCATAAATTTTTTGTTTTTTGCCTTCTTTGGCGTTTCTAGATGATTTTCATTTATATCGCACTGCATCAAAATAATCATGATGTCGACAATTTAAAATTTTTTCATTAATTTTTTGTTTTTTGCCTTTTTTGTCGTTTCTAGATGATTTTCATTTATATCGACTCTGCATCAAAATAATCATGATTTCGACAATTTAAAATTTTTTCATAAATTTTTTGTTTTTTGCCTTTTTTGGCGTTTCTAGATGATTTTCATTTATATCGACTCTGCATCAAAATAATCATGATGTCGACAATTTAAAATTTTTTCATACATTTTTTGTTTTTTGCCTTTTTTGTCGTTTCTAGATGATTTTCATTTGTATCGACTCTGCATCAAAATAATCATGACGTCGACAATTTAAAATTTTTTCATAGATTTTTTTTTTTTGCCTTTTTTGGCGTTTCTAGATGATTTTCATTTATATCGCACTGCATCAAAATAATCATGATTTCGACAATTTAAAAATTTTTTCATTAAATTTTTTGTTTTTTGCCTTTTTTTTGTCGTTTCTAGATGATTTTCATTTGTATCGACTCTGCATCAAAATAATCATGATTTCGTCAATTTAAAATTTTTTCATTTATTTTTTGTTTTTTGCCTTTTTTGGCGTTTCTAGATGATTTTCATTTATATCGACTCTGCATCAAAATAATCATGATGTCGACAATTTAAAATTTTTTCATAAATTTTTTTTTTTTTGCCTTTTTTGTCGTTTCTAGATGATTTTCATTTATATCGACTCTGCATCAAAATAATCATGATGTCGACAATTTAAAATTTTTTCATACATTTTTTGTTTTTTATGCAATTTTTGTCGTTTCTAGACTATTTTCATTTGTATCGACTCTGCATCAAAATAATCATGATGTCGACAATTTAAAATATTTTCATAAATTTTTTGTTTTTTGCCTTTTTTGTCGTTTCTAGATGATTTTCATTTATATCGACTCTGCATCAAAATAATCATGATTTCGACAATTTAAAAATTTTTCATACATTTTTTGTTTTTTGCCTTTTTTGTCGTTTCTAGATGATTTTCATTTGTATCGACTCTGCATTAAAATAATCATGATTTCGTCAACTTACAATTTTTTCATTTATTTTTTGTTTTTAGCATTCTTTGGCGTTTCTAGATGATTTTCATTTATATCGCACTGCATCAAAATAATCATGATGTCGACAATTTAAAATTTTTTCATACATTTTTTTTTTTTTTGCCTTTTTTGTCGTTTCTAGATGATTTTCATTTATATCGACTCTGCATCAAAATAATCATGATTTCGACCATTTAAAAATTTTTTCATAAATTTTTTTGTTTTTTGCCTTTTTTGGCGTTTCTAGATGATTTTCATTTATATCGACTCTGCATCAAAATAATCATGATTTCGACCATTTAAAAATTTTTTCATAAATTTTTTGTTTTTTGCCTTTTTTGTCGTTTCTAGATGATTTTCATTTATATCGACACTGCATCAAAATAATCATGATTTCGACAATTTAAAATTTTTTCATTCATTTTTTGTTTTTTGCATTTTTTGTCGTTTCTAGATGATTTTCATTTGTATCGACTCTGCATTAAAATAATCATGATTTCGTCAACTTACAATTTTTTCATTTATTTTTTGTTTTTAGCATTCTTTGGCGTTTCTAGATGATTTTCATTTATATCGCACTGCATCAAAATAATCATGATGTCGACAATTTAAAATATTTTCATAAATTTTTGTTTTTTGCCTTTTTGTCGTTTTTAGATGATTTTCATTTATATCGACTCTGCATCAAAATAATCATGATTTCGACCATTTAAATTTCATAAATTTTTTGTTTTTATATCGCTCTGCATCAAAATAATCATGATTTCGTCAATTTACAATTTTTTCATTTATTTTTTGTTTTTAGCATTCTTTGGCGTGTCTAGATGATTTTCATTTATATCGCACTGCATCAAAATAATCATGATTTCGTCAATTTACAATTTTTTCATTTATTTTTTGTTTTTAGCATTCTTTGGCGTTTCTAGATGATTTTCATTTATATCGCACTGCATCAAAATAATCATGATGTGGACAATTTAAAATATTTTCATAAATTTTTTGTTTTTTGCCTTTTTTGTCGTTTCTAAATGATTTTCATTTATATCGACTCTGCATCAAAATAATCATGATTTCGATCATTTAAAAATTTTTCATAAATTTTTTGTTTTTTGCCTTTTTTGTCGTTTCTAGATGATTTTCATTTATATCGACTCTGCATCAAAATAATCATGATTTCGACCATTTAAAAATTTTTTCATAAATTTTTTGTTTTTTTGCCTTTTTTTGTCGTTTCTAGATGCTTTTCATTTAAATCGACTCTGCATCAAAATAATCATGATGTCGACAATTTAAAATTTTTCATACATTTTTGTTTTTTTGCATTTTTTGTCGTTTTCCTAGACTATTTTCATTTGTATCGCACTGCATCAAAATAATCATGATGTCGACAATTTAAAATTTTTTCATAAATTTTTTGTTTTTTGCCTTTTTTGTCGTTTCTAGATGATTTTCATTTGTATCGACTCTGCATTAAAATAATCATGATTTCGTCAATTTACAATTTTTTCATTTATTTTTTGTTTTTAGCATTCTTTGGCGTTTCTAGATGATTTTCATTTATATCGCACTGCATCAAAATAATCATGATGTCGACAATTTGGCACTTTTTTCATAGTATTTTTTGTTTTTTGCCTTTTTTGTCGTTTCTAGATGATTTTCATTTATATCGACTCTGCATCAAAATAATCATGATTTCGGACCATTTAAAATTTTTCATAAATTTTTTGTTTTTTGCCTTTTTTGTCGTTTCTAGATGATTTTCATTTATATCGACTCTGCATCAAAATAATCATGATGTCGACAATTTAAAATTTTTTCATACATTTTGTGTTTTTATGCAATTTTTGTCGTTTCTAGATGATTTTCATTTGTATCGACTCTGCATTAAAATAATCATGATTTCGTCAATTTACAATTTTTTCATTTATTTTTTGTTTTTAGCATTCTTTGGCGTTTCTAGATGATTTTCATTTATATCGCACTGCATCATAATAATCATGATGTCGACAATTTAAAATTTTTTCATACATTTTTTGTTTTTTGCCTTTTTTGGCGTTTCTAGATGATTTTCATTTGTATCGACTCTGCATCAAAAATAATCATGATTTCGACCATTTAAAAATTTTTCATAAATTTTTTGTTTTTTGCCTTTTTTGGCGTTTCTTGATGATTTTCATTTATATCGACACTGCATGAAAATAATCATGATTTCGACCATTTAAAAATTTTTCATTAAATTTTTGTTTTTTGCCCTTTTTGTCGTTTCCTAGATGATTTTCATTTGTATCGACTCTGCATCAAAATAATCATGATGTCGACAATTTAAAATTTTTTCATACATTTTTTGTTTTTTGCATTTTTGTCGTTTCTAGATGATTTTCATTTGTATCGACTCTGCATCAAAATAATCATGATGTCGACAATTTAAAATTTTTTCATTTATTTTTTTTTTTTTTGCCTTTTTGTCGTTTCTAGATGATTTTCATTTATATCGACTCTGCATCAAAATAATCATGATTTCGTTAATTTAAAATTTTTTCATTAATTTTTTATTTTTCAATTCTTTGTCGTTTCTAGATTAGTTTTCATTTATATCGACACTGCATCAAAATAATCATGATGTCGACAATTTAAAATTTTTTCATAAATTTTTTGTTTTTTGCCTTTTTTGTCGTTTCTAGATGATTTTCATTTATATCGCTCTGCATCAAAATAATCATGATGTCGTCAATTTTCAATTTTCATTTCTTTTTTTTTTGCTTTTTTGTCGTTTCTAGATGATTTTCATTTGTATCGACTCTGCATCAAAATAATCATGATTTCGCCAATTTACAATTTTTTCATTTTTTTTTTTTTTTAGCATTTTTTGGCGTTTTCTAGATGATTTTCATTTATATCGACTCTGCATCAAAATAATCATGATGTCGACAATTTAAAAATATTTTCATTCATTTTTTTTTTTTTTGCTTTTTTGTCGTTTCTAGATGATTTTCATTTGTATCGACTCTGCATCAAAATAATCATGATTTCGTCAATTTACAAATTTTCATTTAATTTTTTGTTTTTGCACTCTTTGGCGTTTCTAGATGATTTTCATTTATATCGCTCTGCATCAAAATAATCATGATGTCGACAATTTAAAATTTTTTCATCATTTTTTTGTTTTTTTGCTTTCTTTGTCGTTTCTAGATGATTTTCATTTGTATCGACACTGCATCAAAATAATCATGATTTCGCAAATTTACAATTTTTTCATCTATTTTTTGTTTTTAGCATTCTTTGGCGTTTCTAGATGATTTTCATTTATATCGAACTGCATCAAAATAATCATGATTTCGTCAATTTAAAATTTACATTTTTTTTTTTTTGCATTTTTTGGCGTTTCTAGATGATTTTCATTTATATCGACTCTGCATCAAATAATCATGATTTCGTCAATTTAAAAATTTTTCATATATTTTTTTTTTTTTGCCTTTTTTGTCGTTTCTAGATGATTTTCATTTGTATCGACTCTGCATCAAAATAATCATGATGTCGACAATTTAAAATTTTTTCATATATTTTTGGTTTTTCCTTTTTGTCGTTTCTAGATGATTTTCATTTGTATCGACTCTGCATCAAAATAATCATGACGTCGACAATTTAAAATTTTTTCATAGATTTTTTTTTTTTGCATTTTTTGGCGTTTCTAGATGATTTTCATTTATATCGCACTGCATCAAAATAATCATGATGTCGACAATTTAAATTTTTTCATACATTTTTTGTTTTTTGCCTTTTTTGTCGTTTCTAGATGATTTTCATTTATATCGACTCTGCATCAAAATAATCATGATTTCGTCAATTTACAATTTTTTCATACATTTTTTTGTTTTTTGCCTTTTTTGTCGTTTCTAGATGATTTTCATTTATATCGACTCTGCATCAAAATAATCATGATGTCGACAATTTAAAATTTTTTCATATATTATTTTTTTTTTGCCTTTTTTGTCGTTTCTAGATGATTTTCATTTATATCGACTCTGCATCAAAATAATCATGATGTCGTCAATTTACAATTTTTCATTTATTTTTTTGTTTTTTGCCTTCTTTGTCGTTTCTAGATGATTTTCATTTATATCGACACTGCATCAAAATAATCATGATGTCGACAATTTAAAATTTTTCATACATTTTTTGTTTTTTGCTCTTTTGTCGTTTCTAGATGATTTTCATTTGTATCGACTCTGCATCAAAATAATCATGATTTCGACCAATTAAAAATTTTTTCATAAATTTTTTGTTTTTTGCCTCTTTTGTCGTTTCTAGATGATTTTCATTTATATCGACTCTGCATCAAAATAATCATGATGTCGACCAATTTGAAATTTTTTCATACAGTTTTTTTTTGCCTTTTTGTGGTTCTAGATGATTTTCATTTGTATCGACTCTGCATCAAAATAATCATGATTTCGACCATTTAAAATTTTTTCATTTATATATTTTTTTTTTAGCATTCTTTGGCGTTTCTAGATGATTTTCATTTATATCGACTGCATCAAAATAATCATGATGTCGACAATTTAAGTTTTTTCATTACAATTTTTTTTTTTTTTGCAACTTTTGTCGTTTCTAGATAATTTTCATTTGTATCGACTCTGCATCAAAATAATCATGATTTCGACAATTTACAATTTTTTCAGATTATTTTTTGTTTTTTGCATTCTTTGGCGTTTCTATATGATTTTCATTTATATCGCACTGCATCAAAATAATCATGATTTCGTCAATTAAAATTTTTCCTTACATTTTTGTTTTTTGCCTTTTTTTGTCGTTTCTAGATGATTTTCATTTGTATCGACTCTGCATCAAAATAATCCCATGATTTCGACAATTTACAAATTTTTTCATTTAAATTTTTGTTTTTGCTTTTTTGTCGTTTCTAGATGATTTTCATTTATCGCACTGCATCAAAATAATCATGATGTCGACAATTTAAAATTTTTTCATCATTATTTTTTTTGTCGTTTCTAGATGATTTTCATTTATGTCGACTCTGCATCAAAATAATCATGATTTCGACCATTTAAATAATTTTTTATAAATTTTTTTTTTTAGCACTTTTTGGCGTTTCTAGATGATTTTCATTTATATCGACTCTGCATCAAAATAATCATGATGTCGACAATTTTAAAATTTTTTCATAGTTTTTGTTTTTTGCATTTTTTGGCGTTTCTAGATGATTTTCATTTATATCGCACTGCATCAAAATAATCATGATTTCGACAATTTAAAATTTTTTCATACATTTTTTGTTTTTTGCATTTTGTCGTTTCTAGATGATTTTCATTTATATCGACTCTGCATCAAAATAATCATGATGTCGACAATTTAAAATTTTTCATACATTTTTTGTTTTTTGCATTCATTGGCGTTTCTAGATAATTTTCATTTGTATCGACTCTGCATCAAAATAATCATGATGTCGACAATTTAAAATTTTTTCATACATTTTTTGTTTTTTGCCCTTTTTGTCGTTTCTAGATGATTTTCATTTGTATCGACTCTGCATCAAAATAATCATGATTTCGATCAATTTAAAATTTTTTCATTTATTTTTTGTTTTTAGCATTCTTTGGCGTTTCTAGATGATTTTCATTTATATCGACTCTGCATCAAAATAATCATGATTTCGATCATTTAAAATTTTTCATAAATTTTTTGTTTTTTGCCTTTTTTGTCGTTTCTAGATGATTTTCATTTATATCGCCACTGCATCAAAATAATCATGATGTCGACAATTTAAAAATTTTCATACATTTTTTATTTTTTGCCTTTTTGTCGTTTCTAGATGATTTTCATTTTGTATCGACTCTGCATCAAAATAATCATGATTTCGTCAATTTACAATTTTTTCATTTATTTTTTGTTTTTAGCATTCTTTGGCGTTTCTAGATGATTTTCATTTATATCGCACTGCATCAAAATAATCATGATGTCGACAATTTAAAATTTTTTCATACATTTTTTGTTTTTTTCTTTTTTGTCGTTTCTAGATGATTTTCATTTGTATCGACTCTGCATCAAAATAATCATGATTTCGTCAATTTAAAATTTTTCATTTATTTTTTGTTTTTAGCATTCTTTGGCGTTTCTAGATGATTTTCATTTATATCGACTCTGCATCAAAATAATCATATGTCGACAATTTAAAATATTTTCATATTTTTGTTTTTGCCTTTTTTGTCGTTTCTAGATGATTTTTATTTATATCGACACTGCATCAAAATAATCATGATGTCGACAATTTAAAATTTTTTCATAAATTTTTTTGTTTTTAGCATTCTTTGGCGTTTCTAGATGATTTTCATTTATATCGACTCTGCATCAAAATAATCATGATTTCGTCAATTTAAAATTTTTTCATTATATTTTTTGTTTTTAGCATTTTTTGTCGTTTCTAGATGATTTTCATTTGTATCGACTCTGCATCAAAATAATCATGATTTCGACAATTTAAATTTTTTCATACATTTTTTGTTTTTTGCCTTTTTTGTCGTTTCTAGATGATTTTCATTTGTATCGACTCTGCATCAAAATAATCATGATTTCGTCAATTTACAATTTTTTCATTTATTTTTTGTTTTTAGCATTCTTTGGCGTTTCTAGATGATTTTCATTTATATCGCACTGCATCAAAATAATCATGATGTCGACAATTTAAAATTTTTCATACATTTTTTGTTTTTTGCCTTTTTTGTCGTTTCTAGATGATTTTCATTTGTATCGACTCTGCATCAAAATAATCATGATTTCGCCAATTTACAATTTTTTCATAAATTTTTTGTTTTTTGCATTTTTTGTCGTTTCTAGATGATTTTCATTTATATCGACTCTGCATCAAAATAATCATGATGTCGACAATTAAAAATTTTTTCATAAATTTTTTTTTTTTGCCTTTTTTGTCGTTTCTAGATGATTTTCATTTTTATCGACTCTGCATCAAAATAATCATGATTTCGTCAATTTACAATTTTTCATATTCATTTTTTGTTTTTAGCATTCTTTGGCGTTTCTAGATGATTTTCTTTATATCGCACTGCATCAAAATAATCATGATGTCGACAATTAAAAATTTTTTCATATATTTTTTGTTTTTTGCCCTTTTGTCGTTTTCTAGATGATTTTCATTTGTATCGACTCTGCATCAAAATAATCATGATTTCGACAATTTAAAATTTTTTCATTTATTTTTTTTGTTTTTGCATTTTTTGTCGTTTCTAGATGATTTTCATTTATATCGACACTGCATCAAAATAATCATGATGTCGATCAATTTAAATTTTTTCATATATTTTTTTTTTAGCATTCTTTGGCGTTTCTAGAGATTTTCATTTATATCGCACTGCATCAAAATAATCTTGATGTCGACAATTTAAAAATCAAAATTTTTTGTTTTGCCTCTTTTGTCGTTTCTAGATGATTTTCATTTGTATCGACTCTGCATCAAAATAATCATGATTTCGTCAATTTACCAATTTTTTCTTTATTTTTGTTTTTAGCATTCTTTGGCGTTTCTAGATGATTTTCATTTATATCTTCTTTGCATCAAAATAATCATGATGTCGACAATTTAAAATTTGTTCATACATTTTTTGTTTTTTGCCTTTTTGTCGTTTCTAGATGATTTTCATTTGTATCGACTCTGCATCAAAATAATCATGATTTCGTCAATTTACAATTTTTTCATTTATATTTTGTTTTTAGCATTCATTGGCGTTTCTAGTTAATTTTCATTTATATCGCACTGCATCAAAATAATCATGATGTCGACAATTAAAAATTTTTTCATACATTTTTTGTTTTTTGCCTTTTTTGTCGTTTCTAGATGATTTTCATTTGTATCGACACTGCATCAAAATAATCATGATTTCGTCAATTAAAAATTTTTTCACTTTATTTTTTTTTTTGCATTTTTTGTCGTTTCTATATGATTTTCATTTATATCGACTCTGCATCAAAATAATCATAATTTCGACCATTTAAAATTTTTTTCATTTATTTTTGTTTTTTGCCTTTTTGTCGTTTTTATATGATTTTCATTTGTATCGACTCTGCATCAAAATAATCATGATGTCGACAATTTAAAATATTTTCATTTATTTTTTTGTTTTTTGCATTTTTTGTCGTTTCTAGATGATTTTCATTTATATCGACACTGCATCAAAAATAATCATGATGTCTGTCAATTAAAAATTTTTTCATTAAATTTTTTGTTATTTACGTTTTTTGGCGTTTCTAGATGATTTTCATTTGTATGGACTCTGCATCAAAATAAACATGATTTCGTCCAATTTAAAGATTTTTTCTTTATTATCTTTTTAAAACACAACCGCATTTTTAGCGGAATACCTTTTTCAATAATTTTCATTTATATCGCGCACCATTAAAATAATCAAGATGTCGACAATTTAAAAGTGCTTCAGTTATTTTTTTGTTTTTAGCCTTTTTTGTCGTTTCTAGATGATTTTCATTTATATCGACTCTGCGTCAAAATAATCATGATGTCGACAATTCACAATTTTTCATTTATTTTTTTTTTAGCATTTTTTGTTTTTTTAGCATTTTTGTGCGTTTCTAGATTATTTTCGTTTATTTCCAGCTCTGCATCAAAATAATCATGGTGTCGACCATTTAAAATTTTTCATAGATTTTGTTTTTTATGCATTTTTTGTCGTTTCTAGATTATTTTCATTTATATCGACACTGCATCAAAAAATCATGATGTCGACAATTTAAAATTTTTTCATACAGTTTTTTTTTTTTGCTTTTTTGTCGTTTCTAGATTATTTTCATTTTTATCGACTCTGCATCAAAATAATCATGATGTCGACGATTTAAAATTTTTTTCATTTATTTTTTTTTTTTGCATTTTTGGCGTTTCTAGATGATTTTCATTTATATCGCCACTGCATCAAAATAATCATGATGTCGACAATTTAAAATTTTTTCATATAATTTTTTGTTTTTTGCCTTTTTTTGCGTTTCTAGATGATTTTCATTTTATCGACTCTGCATCAAAATAATCATAATTTCGTCAAGTTACAATTTTTTTCATTTATTTTTTGTTTTAGCATTCTTTGGCGTTTCTAGATAATTTTCATTTATATCGACTGCATCAAAATAATCATGGTGTCGACCATTTAAAATTTTTTCATACATTTTTGTTTATTTGCCTTTTTGTCGTTTCTAGATTATTTTCATTTATATCGGCTCTGCATCAAAAAAATCATAATTCCGACAATTTAAAAGAATTTTCATTTATTTTTTTTTTTTTTGCCCTTTTTGTCGTTTTTATATGATTTTCCATTTATATCGCACGCATCGAAATAATCATGATTTCGTCAATTTACAATTTTTTCATTTATTTTTTATTTTTTAGCATTCTTTGGCGTTTCTAGATGATTTTCATTTATATCGCACTGCAACAAAATAATCATGATTTCGTCAATTTACAATTTTTTCGTAAATTTTTTGTTTTTTGCCTTTTTTGTCGTTTCTAGATGATTTTTATTTGAATCGACTCTGCATCAAAATAATCATGATGTCGACAATTTAAAATTTTTTCATTTATTTTTTGTTTTTTGCACTTTTTGGCGTTTCTAGATGATTTTCATTTTTATCGCACTGCATCAAAATAATCATGATGTCGACAATTTAAAATTTTTTCATACATTTTTTGTTTTTTGCCTTTTTTGTCGTTTCTAGATGATTTTCATTTGTATCGACTCTGCATCAAAATAATCATGATTTCGACAATTTAAAATATTCTCATAGATTTTTTTTTTTTGCATCTTTTGGCGTTTCTAGATGATTTTCATTTTTATCGCCACTGCATCAAAATAATCATGATGTCGACAATTTAAAATTTTCATACATTTTTTGTTTTTTGCCCTTATTGTCGTTTCTAGATGATTTTCATTTGTATCGACTCTGCATCAAAATAATCATGATTTCGTTCAATTTACAATTTTTTCATTTATTTTTTGTTTTTTGCATTCTTTGGCGTTTCTAGATGGTTTTCATTTATATCGCACTGCATCAAAATAATCATGATGGTTTCGACCATTTAAAATTTGTTCATAAATTTTGTTTTTGCTCTTTTGTCGTTTCTAGATGATTTTCATTTGTATCGACTCTGCATCAAAAAAATCATGATGTCGACAAATTAAAATTTTTTCATTTATATTTTGTTTTTAAGCATTCTTTGTCGTTTCTAGATAATTTTCATTTATATCGACTCTGCATCAAAATAATCATGATTTCGTCAATTTAAAATATTTTCATTTATTTTTTGTTTTTTGCCTTTTTGTCGTTTCTAGATGATTTTCATTTATATCGACTTCTGCATCAAAATAATCATGATGTCGACAATTTAAAATTTTTTCATTTATTTTTTGTTTTTAGCATTTTTTGGCGTTTCTAGATGATTTTCATTTGTATCGACTCTGCATCAAAATAATCATGATTTCGTCAATTTAAAATTTTTTCATAAATTTTTTTTTTGCTTTTTTGGCGTTTCTAGATGATTTTCATTTATATCGCACTGCATCAAAATAATCATGATGTCGACAATTTAAAATTTTTTCATACATTTTTTGTTTTTAGCATTTTTTGGCGTTTCTAGATGATTTTCATTTGTATCGACTCTGCATCAAAATAATCATAATTTCGTCAATTTACAATTTTTTCATTTATTTTTTGTTTTTTGCCTTTTTTGTCGTTTCTAGATGATTTTCATTTATATCGACTCTGCATCAAAATAATCATGATGTCGACAATTTAAAATTTTTTCATACATTTTTTGTTTTTAGCATTCTTTGGCGTTTCTAGATGATTTTCATTTATATCGACTCTGCATCAAAATAATCATAATTTCGTCAATTTACAATTTTTTCATTTATTTTTTGTTTTTTGCCTTTTTTGTCGTTTCTAGATGATTTTCATTTATATCGACTCTGCATCAAAATAATCATGATGTCGACAATTTTAAAATTTTTTCATATTTTTTGTTTTTAACGATTTTTTTGGCGTTTCTAGATGATTTTCATTTATATCGACTCTGCATCAAAATAATCATGATTTCGACAATTTAAAATTTTTTCATTAATTTTTTTGTTTTTTGCATTTTTTGTCGTTTCTAGATGATTTTTCATTTATATCGACTCTGCATCAAAATAATCATGATGTCGACAATTTAAAATTTTTTCATACGTTTTTTGTTTTTTGCATTTTTTGTCGTTTCTAGATGATTTTCATTTGTATCGACTCTGCATCAAAATAATCATGATTTCGTCAATTTAAAATTTTTTCATAGATTTTTTGTTTTTAGCATTCTTTGGCGTTTCTAGATGATTTTCATTTATATCGCACTGCATCAAAATAATCATGATGTCGACAATTTAAAATTTTTTCATACATTTTTTTTTTTTTTGCCTTTTTTGTCGTTTCTAGATGATTTTCATTTGTATCGACTCTGCATCAAAATAATCATGATTTCGACAATTTAAAATTTTTTCATATATTTTTTTTTTTTGCCTTTTTTGTCGTTTCTAGATGATTTTCATTTATATCGACTCTGCATCAAAATAATCATGATGTCGACAATTTAAAATTTTTTCATACGTTTTTTGTTTTTTGCATTTTTTGTCGTTTCTAGATGATTTTCATTTGTATCGACTCTGCATCAAAATAATCATGATTTCGTCAATTTAAAATTATTTCATTTATTTTTTTTTTTTTTGCCTTTTTTGTCGTTTCTAGATGATTTTCATTTATATCGACTCTGCATCAAAATAATCATGATGTCGACAATTTAAAATTTTTTCATACATTTTTTTTGTTTTTTGCCTTTTTTGTCGTTTCTAGATGATTTTCATTTGTATCGACTCTGCATCAAAATAATCATGATTTCGTCAATTTAAAATTTTTTCATACATTTTTTTTTTTTGCATTTTTTGGCGTTTCTAGATGATTTTCATTTATATCGACACTGCATCAAAATAATCATGATGTCGACAATTTAAAATTTTTTCATACATTTTTTGTTTTTTGCCTTTTTTTGTCGTTTCTAGATGATTTTCATTTGTATCGACTCTGCATCAAAATAATCATGATTTCGTCAATTTACAATTTTTTCATTTAATTTTTTTTTTTTTGCATTTTTTGGCGTTTCTAGATGATTTTCATTTGTATCGACTCTGCATCAAAATAATCATGATTTCGACAATTTACAATTTTTTCATTAATTTTTTGTTTTTTGCATTTTTTGTCGTTTCTAGATGATTTTCATTTATATCGACTCTGCATCAAAATAATCATGATTTCGACAATTTAAAATTTTTTCATACATTTTTTGTTTTTTGCTTTTTTGTCGTTTCTAGATGATTTTCATTTGTATCGACTCTGCATCAAAATAATCATGATTTCGTCAATTTAAAATTTTTTCATTTATTTTTTGTTTTTGCTTTTTTGTCGTTTCTAGATGATTTTCATTTATATCGACTCTGCATCAAAATAATCATGATGTCGACAATTTAAAATTTTTTCATACATTTTTTGTTTTTTTGCCTTTTTTGTCGTTTCTAGATGATTTTCATTTGTATCGACTCTGCATCAAAATAATCATGATTTCGTCAATTTACAATTTTTTCATTTATATTTTGTTTTTTGCATTTTTTGGCGTTTCTAGATGATTTTCATTTATATCGACTCTGCATCAAAATAATCATGATGTCGACAATTTACAATTTTTTCATACATTTTTTGTTTTTAGCTTTTTTGTCGTTTCTAGATGATTTTCATTTGTATCGACTCTGCATCAAAATAATCATGATTTCGACAATTTAAAATTTTTTCATTTATTTTTTGTTTTTTTGCATTTTTTGGCGTTTCTAGATGATTTTCATTTATATCGACTCTGCATCAAAATAATCATGATGTCGACAATTTAAAATTTTTTCATACATTTTTTGTTTTTTGCTTTTTTGTCGTTTCTAGATGATTTTCATTTGTATCGACTCTGCATCAAAAATAATCATGATTTCGTCAATTTAAAATTTTTTCATAATTTTTTGTTTTTTGCCTTTTTTGTCGTTTCTAGATGATTTTCATTTATATCGACTCTGCATCAAAATAATCATGATGTCGACAATTTAAAATTTTTTCATAAATTTTTTGTTTTTAGCATTTTTTGGCGTTTCTAGATGATTTTCATTTATATCGACTCTGCATCAAAATAATCATGATGTCGACAATTTAAAATTTTTTCATACATTTTTTGTTTTTTTGCATTTTTTGTCGTTTCTAGATGATTTTCATTTGTATCGACTCTGCATCAAAATAATCATGATGTCGACAATTTAAAATTTTTTCATACATTTTTTGTTTTTTGCTTTTTTGGCGTTTCTAGATGATTTTCATTTATATCGACTCTGCATCAAAATAATCATGATGTCGACAATTTAAAATTTTTTCATATATTTTTTGTTTTTTGCCTTTTTTGTCGTTTCTAGATGATTTTCATTTATATCGACTCTGCATCAAAATAATCATGATGTCGACAATTTAAATTTTTTCATACATTTTTTGTTTTTTGCCTTTTTTGGCGTTTCTAGATGATTTTCATTTATATCGACTCTGCATCAAAATAATCATGATGTCGACAATTTAAAATTTTTTCATACATTTTTTGTTTTTTGCCTTTTTGTCGTTTCTAGATGATTTTCATTTATATCGACTCTGCATCAAAATAATCATGATGTCGACAATTTAAAATTTTTTCATACATTTTTGTTTTTTTGCTTTTTTGTCGTTTCTAGATGATTTTCATTTATATCGACTCTGCATCAAAATAATCATGATTTCGACAATTTACAATTTTTTCATATATTTTTTTTTTTTTGCATTTTTTGTCGTTTCTAGATAATTTTCATTTATATCGACTCTGCATCAAAATAATCATGATGTCGACAATTTAAAATTTGTTCATACATTTTTTGTTTTTTGCCTTTTTTGTCGTTTCTAGATGATTTTCATTTGTATCGACTCTGCATCAAAATAATCATGATTTCGACAATTTAAAATATTCTCATAAATTTTTTGTTTTTTGCCATTCTTTGTCGTTTCTAGATGATTTTCATTTATATCGCACTGCATCAAAATAATCATGATGTCGACAATTTAAAATTTTTTCATACATTTTTTTTTTTTTGCCTTTTTTGTCGTTTCTAGATGATTTTCATTTGTATCGACTCTGCATCAAAATAATCATGATTTCGACAATTTAAAATATTCTCATAAATTTTTTGTTTGTTGCCTTTTTTGTCGTTTCTAGATGATTTTCATTTATATCGCACTGCATCAAAATAATCATGATGTCGACAATTTAAATTTTTTTCATACATTTTTTGTTTTTTGCCTTTTTTGTCGTTTCTAGATGATTTTCATTTGTATCGACTCTGCATCAAAATAATCATGATTTCGTCAATTTACAATTTTTTCATATATTTTTTGTTTTTTGCCTTTTTTGTCGTTTCTAGATGATTTTCATTTATATCGACTCTGCATCAAAATAATCATGATGTCGACAATTTAAAATTTTTTCATACATTTTTTTTTTTTTGCCTTTTTTGTCGTTTCTAGATGATTTTCATTTGTATCGACTCTGCATCAAAATAATCATGATTTCGTCAATTTACAATTTTTTCATTTATTTTTTGTTTTTTGCCTTTTTTGTCGTTTCTAGATGATTTTCATTTGTATCGACTCTGCATCAAAATAATCATGATGTCGACAATTTAAATTTTTTTCATACATTTTTTGTTTTTTGCCTTTTTTGTCGTTTCTAGATGATTTTCATTTGTATCGACTCTGCATCAAAATAATCATGATTTCGTCAATTTACAATTTTTTCATTTATTTTTTGTTTTTTGCCTTTTTTGTCGTTTCTAGATGATTTTCATTTGTATCGACTCTGCATCAAAATAATCATGATGTCGACAATTTAAAATTTTTTCATTTATTTTTTGTTTTTTGCCTTTTTTGTCGTTTCTAGATGATTTTCATTTGTATCGACTCTGCATCAAAATAATCATGATGTCGACAATTTGAAATATTCTCATAAATTTTTTTTTTTTTTGCCTTTTTTGTCATTTCTAGATGATTTTCATTTATATCGACTCTGCATCAAAATAATCATGATGTCGACAATTTACAATTTTTTCATTAATTTTTGTTTTTTGCCTTTTTTGGCGTTTCTAGATGATTTTCATTTATATCGACTCTGCATCAAAATAATCATGATTTCGTCAAATTTAAAGCTTTGATCTTAATTATCTCTTTCAAAACTCAACCGATTTTAAATCGGAATACCATTTAATTCAATAATTTTCATTTATATCGACTCTGCATCAAAATAATCATGATTTCGACAATTTAAAATTTTTTCATAAATTTTTTGTTTTTTGCCTTTTTTGTCGTTTCTAGATGATTTTCATTTATATCGACTCTGCATCAAAATAATCATGATGTCGACAATTTAAAATTTTTTCATACATTTTTTGTTTTTTGCATTTTTTGTCGTTTCTAGATGATTTTCATTTATATCGACACTGCATCAAAATAATCATGATGTCGACAATTTAAAATTTTTTCATACATTTTTGTTTTTTTTGCCTTTTTTGTCGTTTCTAGATGATTTTCATTTATATCGACTCTGCATCAAAATAATCATGATGTTGACAATTTAAAATTTTTCATACATTTTTTGTTTTTTGCCTTTTTTGGCGTTTCTAGATGATTTTCATTTATATCGACTCTGCATCAAAATAATCATGATTTCGACAATTTAAAATTTTTTCATAAATTTTTTGTTTTTTGCCTTTTTTGTCGTTTCTAGATGATTTTCATTTATATCGACTCTGCATCAAAATAATCATGATGTCGACAATTTAAAATTTTTTCATACATTTTTTGTTTTTTGCATTTTTTGTCGTTTCTAGATGATTTTCATTTATATCGACTCTGCATCAAAATAATCATGATGTCGACAATTTAAAATTTTTTCATAATTTTTTTGTTTTTTGCTTTTTTGTCGTTTCTAGATGATTTTCATTTGTATCGACTCTGCATCAAAATAATCATGATGTCGACAATTTAAAATTTTTTCATACATTTTTTGTTTTTTGCCTTTTTTGTCGTTTCTAGATGATTTTCATTTATATCGACTCTGCATCAAAATAATCATGATGTCGACAATTTACAATTTTTTCATTCATTTTTTGTTTTTTTGCCTTTTTTGTCGTTTCTAGATGATTTTCATTTGTATCGACTCTGCATCAAAATAATCATGATGTCGACAATTTAAAATTTTTTCATACATTTTTGTTTTTTGCATTTTTTGGCGTTTCTAGATGATTTTCATTTATATCGACTCTGCATCAAAATAATCATGATGTCGACAATTTAAATTTTTTCATACATTTTTTTGTTTTTATGCCATTTTTTGTCGTTTCTAGATTATTTTCATTTGTATCGACTCTGCATCAAAATAATCATGACGTCGACAATTTAAAATTTTTTCATTTATTTTTTTTTTTTTGCATTTTTTGGCGTTTCTAGATGATTTTCATTTTTATCGCACTGCATCAAAATAATCATGATGTCGACAATTTAAAATTTTTTCATACATTTTTTGTTTTTTGCCTTTTTTGTCGTTTCTAGATGATTTTCATTTGTATCGACTCTGCATCAAAATAATCATGATTTCGTCAATTTAAAATTTTTTCATACATTTTTTTGTTTTTTGCCTTTTTTGTCGTTTCTAGATGATTTTCATTTGTATCGACTCTGCATCAAAATAATCATGATGTCGACAATTTAAAAAATTTTTTCATTTTTTGTTTTTTTGCCTTTTTGTCGTTTCTAGATGATTTTCATTTATATCGACACTGCATCAAAATAATCATGATGTCGATAATTTAAAAATTTTCATAATTTTGTTGTGCTTTTTGTCGTTTCTGAGATGATGTTTTTGATGTCGACAATTTAAAATTTTTTCATACATTTTTTGTTTTTTGCCTTTTTTGTCGTTTCTAGATGATTTTCATTTTTGCATCAAAATAATCATGATTTCGTCAATTTACAATTTTTTCATTCATTTTTTGTTTTTTAGCATTCTTTGGCGTTTCTAGTTGATTTTCATTTATATCGCACCGCATCAAAATAATCATGATGTCGACAATTTAAAATTTGTTCATTCATTTTTTGTTTTTTGCCTTTTTTGTCGTTTCTAGATGATTTTCATTTATATCGACTCTGCATCAAAATAATCATGACTTCGACAACTCAAAATTTTTTAATTTATTTATTGTTTTTTTGCCTTTTTTGTCGTTTCTAGATGATTTTCATTTATATCGACACTGCATCAAAATAATCATGATGTCGACAATTTAAAATTTTTTCATACATTTTTTTGTTTTTTGCCTTTTCTTTGTCGTTTCTAGATGATTTTCATTTGTATCGACTCTGCATCAAAATAATCATGATTTCGACAATTTAAATTTTTTTATAAATTTTTTGTTTTTTGCTTCTTTTGTCGTTTCTAGATGATTTTCATTTATATCGACTCTTGCATCAAAATAATCATGATGTCGACAATTTAAAATTTTTTACATTCATTTTTTGTTTTTTAGATGATTTTCATTTATATCGGCACTGCATCAAAATAATCATGATGTCGACAATTTACGCCACTTTTTTTTTCATACATTTTTCGTTTTTAGCATTCTTTAGTGGTTTCTAGATGATTATCTTACGCCTCATATCGACCCCCCATCAAAATAATCATGATTCGTCAATTTACAATTTTTCATTCATTTTTT
>JAEIGM010000412.1:0-30192 GCA_018903735.1 Drosophila cardini
ATGCTTTGGGTGTCCGCTCAAGCGCGCACAGCCTACGACTAGTCGCCAACGCCACTGCAAACTGCTGGGAGACTAAAACCTTGTTCCCTTTAAATTGAGTGGCGCACCTTGTTTTTTTGCGATCCGCTAAAAAGGGACTGCTGATAATGATTTTCTAAACACTTCGGAGAAATAAAAGGAAGGCATTAAAAAAACGTCATGCTGCAAACGCTACTTATTCCTTGTCCTGTGCGCCAAACTTCGGTATCTGGAGAATTTTTTTGTCGGAGTTTCATCCCCTTTTGATGCTCTTTTTAATATAATTATCCTGTCTTTTTTTTATAATTAATACGACTATTAAAAGTCAGCCTTTAATTTGTAAATCACATTATTCACGTAAGATATTTTTGTAAATTTTCTTGGTATGGTATGTATAAAAATAATATCCAATATTAGCTGTTATATATTCTAATCCGTTTGAAGTCCCCCACAGCACATCGTCGTCTTCAGGCCTGTCGACTACCATGAAGTATTATCAGCTGTTTCAACATATATAAAAACAATGTAAAACAGAGTGAGTTAAAACAAAACAATAGATTATATGGCAGCTATCCAATATTGAAACTATTAAAAAGTAACATAAAATACATACCTAGCCAAAACAAATTTAAATCCTTTTATCACTGATAAGCTGATCTCAGTAGCCTTTTTGTAAAGACAGCTTATTCAGAAAAGAAAAATGAATTTTGAAACCAGCAATTCGCTATCTTTCTAGTTATATTTTGAGAAACATGTTGAATTAAAATCTCCGCTTTAATGGGCACCTGAAGTAAACATTGTTGCATTAATATTAGGGTAAAGGCATGCAGTTTCAAACGTCTTTACAGGTTGGGAGGGTAAAGAAGAAGGACATTAACATCATAGTCCTTCCTTGAAGATTGTCATTCTGGCCCTTGTTCTGTTCCCTTATGGTTATCATCCTTGTCCTAATCCAACTCTGTCTACAATCTTAGTTATGTGGCACAGCAGCTTACTAGGTGGCAAAGAACCCACCCCACTTTCCCTGAGCTCAAGTCGACCCCGTAGGCAGAGTACGCCTCCAGTCTGCTGCTCACTTCCCGTGTTCATTACACTGTTAATATAGACACTTCAGATGGCTTAGTGAATGGAGCAACAGGAATACTTAGACAGATAGATTTAGATTCAAACAGTCATCCTATTCTTTTTCGGGTAGATTTCCTTGACGAAAGAGTAGGGAAAGAATTACGATAAAAGTGTAGAAATCTACCCAATCCATTGTGGACCCCAATAGTCAAAACTGTTAGAAGTTTTCCGTATCGAAAGCAGTTTCCGATCGTACCTGCAGAAGGTATAACTATCCACAAAAGTCAGGGTGCAACCTTTAATTAGGTGGTGGTCCACGTATCTGATGGCTTAGATAGAGCAGCTTTATATGTAGGCTGCAGTAGAGCGACAAGTGCAGCTGGACTGTTTATAGTAGGCAATTTCAACCCTCCGAGGCCTCTCCAATGTAGTTCAGTAAGAGTTAGAAAAATTACGCTCCATTAAGTTACTTATTACATATTTCGACTACTTACTTAATAGTTCCAATTTTGAAATTATTTTCCATAATGTCCAAAGTCTGCACTGTCATCTTAAAAGTGTTCAGTGTGACAAGCTTATGCATCATGCATCTAGGCTTTGTTTTGTTGAAGGCTCGACCTTCCCAAATGCGACATATGAAGTCCCAGGATTGCTGTAAGTTTAGATTGTTTAGAAAAAGGTAGGACTCGATCACAAAGAGGCATTCATGTTTTCATCAGGAACGAACTTTTTGAGAATGTAAGTCTTTGTTCTACAGGTCGCAATATTGATGGTTCGCACGTATTCGAGTACGCAGTTTTAAAGTCTATAGGTATTTTGATAGTTTACAAATAGTTTACTCGCTAGCTAAATTTAGAAGTGAGTTTGAGGATTTATTTGAAGAGTATAGAGAAATTTTAGGTAGGGAATCAGTAATTTTAGGAGATTTTAATTTATGTTTAAGCGCTCTCACTCAGGCTAGGGAAACATATGAAAGTTTGGTTAGGAAGGGATTTAGATCCCTTTTAGATTTGAAAATGTCCACAACACGTGACGATACACACATCGACTGGGCATTTTCAAATGTGTCGCTTGGGCAAGCCAGCGCAAAAACCTTTGAGACAGTGCATAGCATTCACGACGCGATTTCGGTAAGCATTTCAGGTAGGCTGTAAGTTGATAGGTCGGGAAATTTTTTTATTTTTATTTTCCGCGCGGGGAGCATGGAAATTTGTAAGTTTCTAAAAATTGCTTATTTCAAGTCGACTCGAAGATCTGTAACAAAGATCTAATTGCATCGCAATGACCTCCACGTGGTGTTCCCTGGATACCGATTTAAGTTTAAATAATCGGGAACGAACTCGAGCGGCGTACTGTACAAGAAATCGGGCGTGTTCGATTACACACTTGTAATTCTCGGATACCGATTTTAACAATTTAATAATATAATCGGAAATGCAATGCAGAGAGTATTATGCGGTCGGGCGAGCCCGACTGTACTTTTCTTTCTTGTTATAAAATTCTTTATATAATGCTTGATTATTTTCAGCATTTTCATTTGATTTATTAATTGGGTTTGTAATTGCGTCTTAGATAATAATTTTGATTATTTCCTTTTCCACGATTGTCATTGTTAGTTTTGTTGGCTTTTGGATTTTCAGTACTTTGGTTAGTACGTTCATTAAAATTGTTCTCATAAAGTCCTTTGTAGTGTGATATATCCAAAAACAGCAATAGTAGTCCAGTTTGTATTAGGGAGAGAGACGTCCGTCTAATCTGATGGTTCTTTAATAATTATTCTTTAAGAGTAAAAGCTGTCTACCGTGAAGCAGTGAGCAGCCGTTTACATACATTGTTTTTCTTTTAAGTATTATTGATAATTTTTTTTTATACTATGCTAATATAAAGACATTTCTTAATATGTATTTGTAAAAGTATATGCTTAAAACTATATGTGTTTAAAAAAATTATATATAGTGACATATGTAGACACATATGTACATTACACCTAGCACGCACTTTTCATTTTTATTACACATTCCTCTCCCACAGATTTAAACCAAACATTATAAAATAATCAAATGTCAACAATAACAATTCTGGCTTTTCACGAACCTATCAAATATCATAAACAATTCGCCAGAATCGCTATTCCCACCATTGGGGTTGAAACTGCTGACGTTGCACAAATCCTGGCCGACAGAATTCTCTTAAAGCTCAATCTCTTCATGATCGAGATCCCTCTTTATTTACATAAGAGCCAAAAGCTCCAAAAGTCTAAAGTCCAATCAATAAAAGCTCAAAGCCGAGGTTTGCGAAACGTCTTCAGAACATAGCATAAGTTAGTCTAGATTTGTATCTGTACTCCGTAGTATCGTGTTGTGAAATAAAATTATATTTTTTTAAATAACCGATCTTCGAACTACGTTATTAGCGCAGCCGGTAGGATATCGGAAAAATATCTTTGTAACAGTAATCGATCCATTTCGATCCGCTAATAGAAATCCTTGTACGACCACGTGATTTTCTAGGATTGAGCACGCGAATTTGCCGCAAAAAGTGATTCGGTTCAGAACATTACAATTTTGGAAAAAACTTTCTGATATCCGCAAAAGAATCAACGCGTGTGTCTTAAAACTTAACAAACCAATTATCAATCGTGGCCCACAGTAAAAGTGCGACCACCACTAAAACATAATTGCCATATTAAGAATACCGCGCAACACAAAACTTGCAATACACCAAACAGTGTTCTGCTAATAAATAGATCCTTTGGACTATTTTGAACAACTGTACTTAAAGGACTTATTTCCGGGCTTTACACATCATTTAATTGATCCCTGTAAACAGTAAGCTCCTTACAATCCACCAAAAGAAAACCAAACACAACAACAACAGCAATGGAACTATCTGAGATGCACCTAAAAAAAGCCTTAGGACAGATACGTCAAGTGCCAATCTTTGACGGAAAAACGGTGGAACTGACAGCGTCCATAAGAAGAATCGACTTCATCATGCAGCTTTACCCAACACAGGACGTGAGACAGCACAGCGTTTTATTTGGAGCCAACGAGATCAGACATCTGGATCAGCACAACGAGTTTCCCAACTCACAGCAGTACAACCTGGGGAGAACTAAGGAAAGCCCTCATCGACGAATTCAAAACACAAACACCTTACGAGGAACTTCTAAGACGTTTATACAATACCAATTACAACCATAGTATACGTAAGTTCGTAGAAGAACTAGAATATAAGTCTTTTGTAATTTCAAAGAAACTCATGTTAGAAAATCAACCACAAAACACAATATTGTATACAAACGCAATGAATAATACAATTAAACATGTAATTACTAGGAAACTACCCGACAGAATATTCATGACCTTAGCTAGACATGACATTACAACTGTTTCAAAACTTAAACAAGTCGCTCAACGCGAAGGACTTTACGAAAACAATTCTAATGAATGTATTAACCAAAGTACTGAAAATTCAAAAGCCAATAAAACTAATAATGACAATCGTGGAAAAGGAAATAATCAAAAAGTATTATCCAAGTCCCAATTTCGCAAATAATACATACCTAGGTAATAAACCAAAAGAAAATGCTGAAAATAATCAGGCATTATATAAAGAATTTAAACGAAACCTTAATCAAGCTAGATCACAAAACCCAATGATTTACCAAAATCAAGGCCAAAGATCCTCGAATCCTCCAGTCAAAAGACAGTGAGAAAGCACCAGTGGTCATTCTAAGATGGAAACTTCTGAAAATTTTCATCAAGGAGCCTCGGACCAAGAAGAACAAATCCCTTCATCAGATAAGTATTGAATGGACAACATTTTAACTGTGTAATTGACACAGGTTTGTCCATCAATCTAATTAAACGAAACTTGCTTAATTTTCCCATCAAACCTTGCCAATTAAATGTGCAAACAATAAATGGCATTGTTCAAATGAAAAATTACGTATCTTTTGCACCTAGTAAGCTTTGTCCTACTAATCAAGTATTGTATTTACACAACTTTTCCGGCAATTATGATATTCTACTAGGTAGAGAATATCTAAAATCCTGAGAATCAAGAATTAACTATAAACAAAAAACAGTTATTCTTAACGAAGAAGTCGACAAACAAATCAAAGACATGATTGAACAAGGCACTACTCGCAAATCAAACTCGCGTTATTACTCACCAATTTTGATTGTGCCAAAGAAACGTGATGCATCAGGTAAAGAAAAGTTCCGTATAGTTATTGACTATCGAAACTTAAATGAAATAACAATCGATGATAAATATCCTATTCCAGTCTTGGATGATATACTAGACAAACTTGGAAAATGTCAGTATTTTACCACAATTGACCTTGCGAAAGGATTTCATCAGATACAAATGGACCCAAATAGTATACCAAAAACAGCTCTTCAACTAAAAAAGATTTCAACGTTGTATGAACAATCTATTAGAATATCTAATTTATAAAGATTTTTTAGTATACATGGATGATATAATAAGGTATTCCACTTCATTGGAAGAACATCAATTATCATTAAAAAGAATCTTTTCACTAAACTGCGTGAAGCCAATTTAAAATTGCAATTGGACAAATGTGAATTCATGAAAAAAGAAACTGAATTCGTTGGCCACATAATAACAACAGAAGGAATCAAAGCAAATCCAACAAAAATCTCTGCCATACAAAATTTTCCAATACCACCAAGAAAGAAAGGCTACAGTCGAGCGAGCCGACTGTAAATGACCCCGTTCTCACGATAAGTACGAAAATGAAGAAAGTCGGAGTTATTAACATTTTGTATACATACATATTTATATACAAATGTATGTAAATATATACACAATTAAATGCACAATATACTTACTAGGCTTATTTAAAAAAAACCCGTGTTTTACAATTTGAAATTAATTTAAAAATAAAATTAATTTTAAATTTAAAAAAATAAATTATCAAAATATTCCCCTGACGGGATTCGAGCCCGCGACTCCACGCACACGCGTCAGAGCCCTAACAGATGCACCACTCCCCTCTCTTAAAAGTGTTCGACTATCTGCATTTACATGTAATATTTTATTTGTCATATAACAAAAATTAATAAATTGTCCCTTACGGCGCTCTTACCCATGGTCCCGGGTTAACATAGAAGTACGAAGAATAAGATCAGGCATCTTTACTTCTTAGACCACACTCCGCATTGAAGTTTATGTAAATAATTAAAATTGAAAAAGTAAATAAATAGAAATATGAAACATTCTTTTTAGACCCCGTACTCTAAAAAAGAGTAGAGGGGTCTATTAAGTTTGTCTGAAGCAAAATGTGCGTAACAGGCAGAAGGAGGCTTTTCCGACCCCATAAAGTATATATATTCTTGATCAGCATCAACAGCCGAGACGATATAGCGATGTCCGTCTGTCCGTCTGTCTGTCTGTCTGTCTGTCTGTCTGTCCGTACGTATGAACACCTGGATCTTCTAAACTACAAGAGCTAGAGCAGCCAAATTTGGAATGAAAGTCCGTCTATATGTCAGGCAGGTTAAGTTTATTTCAAATTTTTGCCACGCCCCCTACCGCCCCCCGCAAATTGTAAAAAACTGTTTTCACATGACCATAACTTGAAAACGACTAGAGCTAGAGAGACCAAATTCACACATTATGTGTATGGTACCAATATAACTATCCTCACCAAGTTTGATCCGGATCGGACAACTATAGCCTATAGCTCCCATAGGACAAACCGGTCAAAAATAAAAAATTTGTATGAAGACGTGTAGTGTTGGTTGAGCGATCGCAACTAAACTCACAGAGGATGTGTGTATTATTATTAAAAATATCATCACCAAATTTGGTCCAAATCGGACAACAATAACATATAAAACAAATTAATCAAAAATGCTGAATTTTATGAATAAATTGTTTGTTTACACTTGCTTGCAATAAAAGCCTTAACTCTACGTTTAGCTACTGCAACTTCAATAAGGGGAGTAGTCTAGGTAGTAGAGATGCGCGCTTCGTACTTGTTTGTTAGTCCGGGATCCCGGGTTCGAATCCAGTAAGTGACATTCTACTTATTTACTTTTTAAATTTTAATTATTTACATAAACTTCAAAGCGGAGTGTGGTCTAAGTAGTAAAGATGCCTGTTCTAATTCTTCGCACTTGTATGTTAGCCCGGGATCATGTGTTCGAGCGCCGTCAGGGACATTTTATTAATTTTTGTTATATAACAAAAAAATATTACATGTAAATGCAGATAGTCGAGCGCTTTTAAAGGAGGGGTGTGGTGCAGCTGTTAGGGCTCTGACGCGTGTGCGTGAAGTCTGAGGTTCGAGTCCCGTCAGTGAATTATTTTAATTATTTTTTTTTTTTTTTTATTTCAATTTAAATTTAAAATAATAATTTCAAATTGTAAGACATGGCTTATTTTTAAAATAAGCCAAGTAAGGAAATTGTGCATTTAATTGTGTATATATTTACATACATTTGTATATAAATATGTATGTATACAAAATGTGAATCACCCGTTTTTCTTCTTTTTTAGACCCCGTACTCTAAAAAAGAGTATAGGGGTCTATTAGGTTTGTCTGAAGCGAAATGTGCGTAACAGGCAGAAGGAGGCGTGGCCGACCCCATAAAGTGTATATATTCTTGATCAGCATCAACAGCCGAGACGATATAGCAATGTCCGTCTGTCCGTCTGTCCGTCTGTCCGTCCGTCCGTCCGTCTGTATGAACACCTGGAACTTCTAAACTACAAGAGCTAGAGCCACCAAATTTGGAATGAAAGTCCGTCTGCTTCGCGAGCAGATCAAGTTTATTTCAAATCTTTGCCACGCCCCTTACCGCCCCCGCAAATTGCAAAAAACAATTTTCACATCACCATAACTTGAAAACTACTAGAGCTAGAGAGACCAAATTCACACATTGGGTGTATGGTACCAATATAACTATCCTCACCAAGTTTGATCTGGATCGGACAACTATAGCCTATAGCTCCCATAGGACAAATCGGTCAAAAATAAAAAATTTGTATGAAGACACGTTATGTTAGTTGAGCGATCACAACAAAACTTACAGAATAATTATTAAAAGTATCCTCACCAAATTTGGTCCAAATCGGACAACCACAACATATAAAATAAATTAATCAAAAATTCTGAGTTTTATGAATAAATTGTTTGTTTACACTGCTTGCAATAGAAAAAGAACACAAACTGCAGCAAGCAGTGCAGTGTGTTAACTAAACATTTATTATAAAAGATTTAACTCTACGTTTAGCTACTGCAACTTCAATAAGGAGCGTGGTCTAGGTAGTAGAGATGCGCGCTTTGTACGTGTTGGTTAGCCCGGGGTCCCCGGTTCGAATCCAGTCAGTGACAAATGCTATTTGTTAACTTTTTAAATTTTAATTATTTACATAAACTTCAATGCGGAGTGTGGTCTAAGTAATAAAGATGCCTGATCTAATTCTTCGCACTTATATGTGAACCCGGGATCATGGGTTCGAGCGCCGTCAGGGACATTTTATTAATTTTTGTTATATAACAAAAAAATATTACATGTAAATGCAGATAGTCGAGCACTTTCAATAGAGGGGCGTGGTGCAGCTGTTAGTGCACTGACGCGTGTGCGTGGAGTCCGAGGTTCGAATCCCATCAGTGAATTGTTTTGATTATTTTTTTTTTTATTTCAATTCAAATTTAAAATTAAATTTAAATTTAATTTCAAATTGTAAAACACGGCATATTTTTAAAATAAGCCAAGTAAGGAAATTGTGCATTTAATTTTGTATATATTTACATACATTTGTATATAAAAATGTATGTATACAAAATGTGAATCACTCCGTTTTTCTTGTTTTTCGAATGGAAAATGCGCACTTCTGTGAGTACGGGGTCGTTAACAGTCGGCTCGCTCGACTGTAGCCTTTCTTACTTGTCTTATATAAAAAAAAAAAGAACATTTAAAATAGAAAACTAACATATGGTGACATATGTAGACACATATGTAGTTTGGTTGCAATCGCTCAACTAAAACTTCATGTCTCCATACAAATCACTCATTTTCGACCGATTAGTCCTATGGGAGCTATAGGCTATAGTTGTCCGATCCGGACCAAACTTGGTGAGGATAGTTACAGTAGTACCATACACATAATGTGTGAATTTGGTCTCCCTAGCTCTAGTCGTTTTTAAGTTATGGTGATGTGAAAATAGTTTTTTACAATTTGCGGGGGCGGTAAGGGGCGTGGTAAAGATTTGAAATAAACTTGATCTGCTCGCGAAGCAGGCGGACTTTCATTCCTAATTTGGTGGCTCTAGCTCTTATAGTTTAGAAGATCCAGGTGTTCATACAGACGGACGGACGGACGGACAGACGGACAGACGGACATTGCTATATCGTCTCGGCTGTTGATGCTGATCAAGAATATATATACTTTATGGGGTCGGAAAAGCCTCCTTCTGCCTGTTACGCACATTTCGCTTCAGACAAACTTAATAGACCCCTCTACTCTTTTTTAGAGTACGGGGTCTAAAAATTTGTGTGAAAGAACAAATTTTTATACCACAAAGAACAACTAAACAATACAAACAAAATAAAACAACATCATGACAACAACTACAGCAATGGAACTATCTGAGATGCACCTAAAAAAAGCCTTAGGACAGATACGTCAAGTGCCAATCTTTGACGGAAAAACGGTGGAACTGACAGCGTCCATAAGAAGAATCGACTTCATCATGCAGCTTTACCCAACACAGGACGTGAGACAGCACAGCGTTTTATTTGGAGCCAACGAGATCAGACATCTGGATCAGCACAACGATTTTCCCAACTCACAGCAGTACCACCTGGGGAGAACTAAGGAAAGCCCTCATCGACGAATTCAAAACACAAACACCTTACGAGGAACTTCTAAGACGTTTATACAATACCAATTACAACCATAGTATACGTAAGTTCGTAGAAGAACTAGAATATAAGTCTTTTGTAGTTTCAAACAAACTCATGTTAGAAAATCAACCACAAAACACAATATTGTATACAAACGCAATGAATAATACAATTAAACATGTAATTACTAGGAAACTACCCGACAGAATATTCATGACCTTAGCTAGACATGACATTACAACTGTTTCAAAACTTAAACAAGTCGCTCAACGCGAAGGACTTTACGAAAACAATTCTAATGAATGTATTAACCAAAGTACTGAAAATTCAAAAGCCAATAAAACTAATAATGACAATCGTGGAAAAGGAAATAATTAAAAGTATTATCCAAGTCCCAATTTCGCAAATAATACATACCTAGGTAATAAACCAAAAGAAAATGCTGAAAATAATCAGGCATTATATAAAGAATTTAAACGAAACCTTAATCAAGCTAGATCACAAAACCCAATGATTTACCAAAATCAAGGCCAAAGATCCTCGAATCCTCCAGTCAAAAGACAGTGAGAAAGCACCAGTGGTCATTCTAAAATGGAAACTTCTGAAAATTTTCATCAAGGAGCCTCGGACCAAGAAGAACAAATCCCTTCATCAGATAAGTATTGAATGGACAACATTTTAACTGTGTAATTGACACAGGTTTGTCCATCAATCTAATTAAACGAAACTTGCTTAATTTTCCCATCAAACCTTGCCAATTAAATGTGCAAACAATAAATGGCATTGTTCAAATGAAAAATTACGTATCTTTTGCACCTAGTAAGCTTTGTCCTACTAATCAAGTATTGTATTTACACAACTTTTCCGGCAATTATGATATTCTACTAGGTAGAGAATATCTAAAATCCTGAGAATCAAGAATTAACTATAAACAAAAAACAGTTATTCTTAACGAAGAAGTCGACAAACAAATCAAAGACATGATTGAACAAGGCACTACTCGCAAATCAAACTCGCGTTATTACTCACCAATTTTGATTGTGCCAAAGAAACGTGATGCATCAGGTAAAGAAAAGTTCCGTATAGTTATTGACTATCGAAACTTAAATGAAATAAAAATCGATGATAAATATCCTATTCCAGTCTTGGATGATATACTAGACAAACTTGGAAAATGTCAGTATTTTACCACAATTGACCTTGCGAAAGGATTTCATCAGATACAAATGGACCCAAATAGTATACCAAAAACAGCTCTTCAACTAAAAAAGATTTCAACGTTGTATGAACAATCTATTAGAATATCTAATTTATAAAGATTTTTTAGTATACATGGATGATATAATAAGGTATTCCACTTCATTGGAAGAACATCAATTATCATTAAAAAGAATCTTTTCACTAAACTGCGTGAAGCCAATTTAAAATTGCAATTGGACAAATGTGAATTCATGAAAAAAGAAACTGAATTCGTTGGCCACATAATAACAACAGAAGGAATAAAAGCAAATCCAACAAAAATCTCTGCCATACAAGATTTTCCAATACCAACAAGAAAGAAAGGCTACAGTCGAGCGAGCCGACTGTAAATGACCCCGTTCTCACGATAAGTACGAAAATGAAGAAAGTCGGAGTTATTAACATTTTGTATACATACATATATATACACAAATGTATGTAAATATATACACAATTAAATGCACAATATACTTACTAGGCTTATTTAAAAAAAACCCGTGTTTTACAATTTGAAATTAATTTAAAAAATAAAATTAATTTTAAGTTTAAAAAATAAATTATCAAAATATTCCCCTGACGGGATTCGAGCCCGCGACTCCACGCACACGCGTCAGAGCCCTAACAGATGCACCACTCCCCTCTCTTAAAAGTGTTCGACTATCTGCATTTACATGTAATATTTTATTTGTCATATAACAAAAATTAATAAATTGTCCCTTACGGCGCTCTTACCCATGGTCCCGGGTTAACATAGAAGTACGAAGAATAAGATCAGGCATCTTTACTTCTTAGACCACACTCCGCATTGAAGTTTATGTAAATAATTAAAATTGAAAAAGTAAATAAATAGAAATATGAAACATTATTTTCTTATATAAAAAAAAAGAACATTTAAAATAGAAAACTAACATATAGTGACATATGTAGACAAATGTACCCATGCATTACGCCTAGCACGCACTTTTATTTGTATTACACGATCTTCTCCCACAGATTTAAGCTAAACATTATAAAATAATCAAATGGTGACAATAACAATTCTGGCTTTCCACGAACTTATCAAATATCATAAACAATTCGCCAGAATCGCTATTCCCACCATTGGGGTTGAAACTGCTGACGTTGCACAAATCCTGGCCGACATAAGAGCCAAAAGCTCCAGAAGTCTAAAGTCCAATCAATAAAAGCTCAAAGCCGAGGTTTGCTAAACGTCTTCAGAACATAGCATAAGTTAGTCTAGATTTGTATCTGTACTCCGTAGTATCGTGTTGTGAAATAAAATTATATTTTTTTAAATAACCGATCTTCGAACTACGTTATTGGCGCAGCCGGTAGGATATCGGAAAAATATCCTTGTAACAGTAATCGATCCTTTTCGATCCGCTAATAGAAATCCTTGTACGACCACGTGATTTTCTAGGATTGAGCACGCGAATTTGCCGCAAAAAGTGATTCGGTTCAGAACATTACAATTTTGGAAAAAACTTTCTGATATCCGCAAAAGAATCAACGCGTGTGTCTTAAAACTTAACAAACCAATTATCAATCGTGGCCCACAGTAAAAGTGCGACCACCACTAAAACATAATTGCCATATTAAGAATACCGCGCAACACAAAACTTGCAATACACCAAACAGTGTTCTGCTAATAAATAGATCCTTTGGACTATTTTGAACAACTGTACTTAAAGGACTTATTTCCGGGCTTTTTACACATCATTTAATTGATCCCTGTAAACAGTAAGCTCCTTACAATCCACCAAAAGAAAACCAAACACAACAACAACAGCAATGGAACTATCTGAGATGCACCTAAAACAAGCCTTAGGACAGATACGTCAAGTGCCAATCTTTGACGGAAAAACGGTGGAACTGACAGCGTCCATAAGAAGAATCGACTTCATCATGCAGCTTTACCCAACACAGGACGTGAGACAGCACAGCGTTTTATTTGGAGCCATCGAGATGCAGACATCTGGATCAGCACAACGAGTTTCCCAACTCACAGCAGCTACATTCTGGGGAGAACTAAGAAATGCCCTCATCGACGAATTCAAAACACAGACACCCTTGTAGGAACTACTAAGACGTTTATATAACACCAATTACAACCATAGTATACGTAAGTTCGTAGAAGAACTAGAATATAAGTCATTTGTAATCTCAAATAAACTAATGTTAGAAAATCAGCCACAAAACACAATATTGTACACAAACGCAATGAATAATACAATTAAACATGTAATTACTAGGAAACTACCCGACAGAATATTCATGACCTTAGCTAGACATGACATTATAATATAATATAATAACGTATAATATATATAATAACGTAGTTCGAAGATCGGTTATTTAAAAAAATATAGTTTTATTTCACAACACGATACTACGGAGTACAGATACAAATCTAGACTAACTTATGCTATGTTCTGAAGACGTTTCGCAAACCTCGGCTTTGAGCTTTTATTGATTGGACTTTAGACTTCTGGAGCTTTTGGCTCTTATGTAAATAAAGGGAGATCTCGATCTTGAAGAGATTGAGCTTTAAGAGAATTCTGTCGGCCAGGATTTGTGCAACGTCAGCAGTTTCAACCCCAATGGTGGGAATCGCGATTCTGGCGAATTGTTTATGATATTTGATAAGTTCGTGGGAAGCCAGAATTGTTATTGTCACCATTTGATTATTTTATAATGTTTGGTTTAAATCTGTGGGAGAGGAATGTGTAATAAAAATGAAAAAAGCGTGCTAGGCGTAATGTATGGCTACATATGTGTCTACATATGTCACTTTGGGGTTGATTCTTTTTGGTTCTTATAGTTAACAATAATTTTTCTTGGAATATTTTTATACTCTCTGCAAGAGAGAGTATATTGGGTTTGTGAAAAGTATGTAACAGGTATAAGGAGGCGTGGTAGACCCGATTAAGTATATACATTCTTGATCAGCATCACAAGCCGAGTCGGCATAGCCAAGTTTGTCTGTCCGTCTGTCTGTCTGTCCCTCTATCCGTATGAACAAACAGATTTCAGAGATGGAAAGACCTACAAGTTTGATTTTGGTCAGTTTGGACCAGTTTGTCACTTACCATGTGTTTAATGTAAAGAACTAACTATTACAATTCGCTGATCAATAGATAGAAAGAATCGTTTTTGTCTTTTCCGCAGTGCTCCGAGAAGGAGGTGATGGTGGGGGAGGCGGTGGTGGGGGAGGCAGTGAAATATACACTTTATTGCAAATGCATTTAGCGATTACTAAAAAAGAGTATAGGGGTCTATTAGGTTTGTATGAAGCGAAATGTGCGTAACAGCCAGATTGTAATGCTGATCAAGAATATATACTTTATGGGGTCTACCACGCCTCCTTCTGCCTGTTACATACTTTTCACGAACCCAATCTACTGTCTCTTCCAGAGAGTATAACAAGGCATGTAAGAAAATCTAACTATGTATATGTCGGAGATGGATTTAAGTCATTGCAGGATGCTCGTCAGAATGGCCATGTCGGGTATTAAGTAAAATATTTGAGCAATTGTGAGTTTGCAGGATTTTTCGTGTATTCAAGAAAGTCTATGGTAGTCCGATAATTTAGGTTGGAAATCTTAAATCAAAAGTGTTGATTTAACACAAATGGTTTGACAGCGGAAGTGAGACAAAAGATCTGCTTATTTTGAGTGTGACTCATGGTGTGGTCGTGCTGGTAGATAGTGTTGACAAAGTGACATATCTTGGTCTGGACCAGAATTAGTTCTTCATACGAACCACACCGTGGACTCGATGCTCCTTTCATTTCAATCATCAACTGAAAAGAATATATAGTGTTTCCCAGACATATACATTTACATTAACACATACAGTGACATATGTACCCATACGTTATGCCTAGCAAGGACCTTTTAGTTTTATTACACATTCCTCTCCCACAGATTTAAGCCAAACATTATAAAATAATCAAATGGTGACAATAACAATTCTGGCTTCCCACAAACTTATCAAATACCATAAAAAGTTCGCCAAAATCGCTATTCCCACCATTGGGGTTGAAACTGTTGACGTTGCACAAATCCTGGCCGACAGAACTCTCTTAAAGCTCAATCTCTTCAAGATCCAGAGCCCCCTTTATCTACAAAAGAGCCAAAAGCTCCAAAAGTCTAAAGTCCAATCAATTAAAGCTCAAAGTCGAGGTTTGCTAAACGTCCACAGAACATAGCATAAAGAAGCTAAGATTTGTATCTGTACTCCGTAGTAGCGTGTTGTGAAATAAAATTATATTTTACGAGTAGCCTGGTCGCTCCGCGAGATCGAAACGGGGCGCCGAGGTACTCTGGCGGCCGCCGCTGTTCCCGCACGGGAGCGCTGGGTGGAAGGAGGAGAAGTGCGGACGGAAGATCTAAACGGGGGCCGCCAACGTTGTTCTCAGCGAATCACTGCACATAGAAGGAGGGGGAAGAGTCTTGCGAAAGTGGGATCGTGGCTCTGGAGCGCCAAGAGATCACGATCACTTCCAGCGGAAGACAACGTTGATTCGCGAGGGTAGAGTGTGACTCTAGGTGCGCCGTAGAGACACCACTGCACCCAAGCGAAACGGAAGATGTCTAAGTATCGGAAGAGGATTGGAAATATTCGTGGCGCTTCTACTTTCTTGCATTTGCTCAATAATTAATAACCGTGTTTTATTTCCGTTCATTCTTTTCTTTTATTTCCTTTACTCTTGCCTTATCGTCGCACTGGACCTAACGGTTCTACTAACAGTTGTTTTCACTTCGTCGCTCTAGCGCGCACATCTGTTCTCTTTCGTTCCCGATCACAAAGTGCTGACCACGCTCTCGATCGAGCAGCGCGGAAGCTGTCCTGATCCAACTCCACCACGAAGGCTCACTCTTCACCACAGAGCTTTCGTGCCGAGTTACACCCGAGCGCTTACCGCGCTCCCGACACTAACTCCTATCGATACTTATATTCGATTATCAAAATTACTTAATTCAACAGACTTCATAATTTCTTATTCCTACAGAATCCTTAATACTTCTAAAAGGTCCTTATTGCTACAAAATGTTCTTAATACTACCAAATATGTAGGACGGGGTCGGGATCCCGCCTTACAACTGGAATATTAAATCATAAAAAACAGAATGTAGATATTCAAAAATACATAAAAACTATGAAATTAAGTACGTAGATCCAAATATTATGTTCCTTAAACTTTACTAAATCAAAGTTGTATCAATAGAGAAATAATTATTGAAGAAAATAATATGATAAAAGCCCTAAATTGTTCAATGCAATTAGATGAAATTTTAATAACCAATACTATGTTATAATGAAATTATTTAACAGCAAACAAAATTGTATTACACGTTCCAAATTAAACTGTTACCACTTAAATAATTATTTTAATATGTCTAATACAATCTTTTTTTTTTAATACTTCTTCGACAGATCAAATTTCACTAAAAACAAACCAGTTGAATGATTTGACTGAAAAGCTGTTTGAGAAAAGAAGAGAGGTGCATAAATTTAAAAAACAACTAGAAGCTTTGCATTCGGAGAAAATAACATTACAAAGAAGTTTAGAGAACACTACGCATGAGCGAGATAACTTTCGAATACTTCAAGCTGTAAGTATTTTATTATTATATTTTAAGATATTTTAATTTCTATAAATTTTTCATTACTAATTATTTATTATTTGCAATTTTCTTTTAAAAGGAATCTGGTCATCAAACACAGCAATTAACTACTGAAATAAGTGCAAATGAAGTCAAGATAAATTCACTTAATCTTAAAATAGAGCACTTAAATAACAATATTAAAGAATTGCAGTCAGAACTAAAAAATAAGCAAAATTTGGTAGCAAACCTACGTAAGGACCTAAGGGAAATTAAAGAAAAAAATGAAATGTTAGCTAAAGCAATATCTAATGATGAATTCCGATTTATGAAAATGGGTCACGAACTAGAAGAAATGAGAAAAGAAAGAAATTTAGTTGGCCTCCAGATGGTTCGCCGTAACGACGAAATTGTTGTCATTAAAGAAAAGCTGCAGATAGCACAAAATGCCCTTGATAATGGCACAACACAATATAATCAACGCGTAGAGGACATTCGATTACTAAAGAAAGAAATATCAAATCTTTACACAGAGCGTGAATGCTTAAAACATGCAATTAAAAGTACAGCAGATATGAGAAAAGAAATTGTCCGTCTTCAAAGAGCATTAAACCAAGAAAGAATTCGAATAAGGGCGTTAACGGAAGATGCTAAAACACCGACAGGTGTTCATAGGTGGCGCATATTAAAGGGAGAGGATCCTAAAAAGTTTGAATTGCTGGAAAAACTTCAAGTACTACAAAAGTATGTATAGAATATTTACCATTCCAAGCTGGTGTTGGTTAATTTAATCAGGTTTTTCTAAGGCATGACTTATTTAAAAGTAAAAGTTAATTTTAAAGTATATTAATAATACGCCTTCACCAGAAAATAATTTCTTATATTTAAATCACACTGACCGTGTTATCAATAAAACAAGAAAGAAAAGTACAGTCGAGCACGCCCGACCGTAGAATACTCTCTGCATTTTATTTCAGATTATTTAAATAAAATTGCTATCCGACATACATAAGTATGTATGTATGTCCCTTTGGTCGGCACGGCCAGCATCCGCGGGCGCTGCCGCTACACAAGCAGCGAAACCGTTCGTTCATATGTTTGTATGTTTCTATCTCGCTTGGACACATGCAGTGACATAATCGTTGTCACGTGTCTAGATCTTTTGTTTATTGTCCGATTTTTATGCAATTTTCAGGATATCATGATATTATTTGTCTCCAAACAAATCTTTAATTACAATACTGTACGATAAGAACATATGCCTTAAAATCGGCATTGAAGTTTGAAAATTGTTTTATTTCTTGTGGGAAAAGGGGGAATGGGCCGTGGCACCAAAAAAAAGATTCTTGTATTGACTTACTATATATCGAGTCGATACTGACTAAAGTCAATCTTGTAGCTCTTACCATCTCTGAAATCTGTTTGTTCATACGGACAGACGGACAGACCGACAGACAGATAGACGGACACACGAACTTGGCTATGACAACTCGGCTTGTGATGCTGATCAAGAATGCATATACTTAATGGGGTCGGAAAAGCCTCCTTCTGCCTGATACGCACACTTCGCTTCATACAAACCTAATAGACCCCTATACTCTTTTTTAGTAATCGCTATACTGATATATATATAGTGACATATTCATTCTGATTATGTCTACAAAAATATTTAATAAAAGTACATAAGAGTCTAGCCGCTGAATTGCATATCAGCAGCTATCCGCTAATTTAAACATTCCCAAGCTGCACTTGTAAACAAGTTCGGCAACTATAAACAAAGAATAGCCAAACTGGCGCGTCTCCTCCAATCGGTCAGCATCGACAGAGATAACGCGCGGTCAGCATAAATCTCTTAGTTCGACTAACTTTTACACATAAAATATCTAATTTGCGGAGTTGGTAGGATAACAATTAATTGTGGATCCTGATGCAAAACTAAGTTATTAATTCTTGTGTCCCGATTACTGTTATCCGCTAAACAACCAACGTTAAGGCACCCCAAGCGACGGTCAATATCGCGTCAAGTTTTTAAAAGCAAACCTCGACAGTGACGTGAAAACCAAAAATCGCATATTGTCATAGCCACGGATTGTACAAAAAAAAAAAAAAAAAAAAAAAAACTTGAAAAACAATATCAAGAAGACGCGATAGACGCGATAATTCGAAGAGAAAATAAATCCAGAAATTTCTGGTTATCTCAAAAAAATTCGATAGTGCTGTCTGTGCAAACTAAATAAATTTAACTATAAGTTTACAAATTAAGTGAATAAAATAAAAGATATAACCAACAACAAAAACTAAGAAATAAGTAAAACTTAAAAACAAACACAATAATAATGAAAGGAAACGCAACAACACCTCTGACCGATGCCAACATGGCACAAGTGATCAACCAACTCAAAAATGTTGAGAAGTTCACTGGAGACAAGAACGCTTTATACACGGATCAACTATATTTTGGCCCTCTATATCACCAACGACTCAAGGCAGAGGTCAATCATATTTGGACTTGTGGAACGCTGCATCAGCAGTGAAGTAATGTTATCCCTTGGCGTAAACAACCTGATGACTTGGACGGACCTTCGAAAGCAACTAATACTGAACTACAAGACGCAAACTAAGAATCACATCTTACTGGAGGAATTCAGGAGCACTCCATTTAAAGGCAACGTGCGAGCATTTCTAGAGGAAGCAGAACACCGTAGGCAGACATTAATGAGTAAGCTAGAACTAGAAAATAACACCAATTAAAACTAGTATTGATGACCTTATTCAAAAATTACCAACAAACATTTGCATTCGAATTATAAATTGCGAAATTCCCGATTTAAGATCCCTAATTAATATTCTGCAAGAAAAAAATCTTTATAACGAGCCCTGTCCTAATCTAACACAAAATAAAGTAAAACAAGACAAATATTTGAAGCCAGTCGATCAACCAAACCCAATTATTCAAAGATTCCCCACTTTCCTTCAACCAAATCAACCCTATGTCCCATATCGACCCCATCAACCTTATTATCAACCATTTTATCAACCATCACCCATCCATACTAACAACAACATTTCTAATCCTAATAATTATTCACCTCGTCCAATGCAACAAATACCTAGCCCAATTAGACCAACATAATTTACACCCAGACCGAACCTTAGACAGAACCAATTTGACAACAATCGTTTCGGACAACAAATCGCTTCTAATAGCTCCGGCTTAGCTAACCAACCGACTAAACGTGCTAGACCTGCAGAAGGTGGAGAGAGTAAGATGAGCATTGACCAAGAAGTTAGAAATCAGGAAGAATTAAATTATCATGCTTACATTCAACAAGACTATTATAATCAATGCGCTGCTTAACCAGAATATTATCCACAATATTATCAAGCAGAAAGTTATTCACAAAACCCAGACTATACATACACACAGTCAGCCGAACAGGAGACAGAACAGCCAAATGAAATAGAAATCAAGCAAGCCGAAAATTTTCAGCCTCCAGCCTCGGAAACCAGCACTGCATAATAATCACTTATAAAGGCAAAAATTTGAAATGTTAAATAGATACAGGATCTTCTGTAAATATGATGACATCAAATATTTTCAATTTACAAGTTCATGACACCGACTGTTTCATTCAAACCAGCAATGGACCTTTAACTATCACAAAGAAAGTAAACGTCCTTTCCAATAACCTGTTCAAGGGCAATAATGAATTTCTTCTACATCAATTCTCCTCAGACTATGATTTATTAATTGGTAGAAAAATGCTTTCAGAAGCACAAGCCGTTATAGATTATAAAACTCAAACTGTTATTTTATACAATAGAAAGTATAAATTAACCAACGACATCCCAATCACAAATCAGAACCATTTTTTAATTTAAATTTAAAATTTTGAAAAATTACTTTTAATATTATCTAAATTTAAATTATATAATTAAATTAAATACTCGTGACTGCTTTTAGTCTGCATTAATAAATAAATAAACAAATAAAATAAATAAATAAGATGACTAAAGATATTAGAAAACGAGATAACGTAAATTCAAGGAAACTCAGGATATTTAATTTAACTTTTATATGCAGATTCTTTTTCCTTTCTTAGATTATTTTTTTTTTCAAGGAACTTGACACCACGTTACAGTTTTGGCTTACGATGAAGAAGAGAGATCAAAATTATAAAGTGACCAGATTAGCATATCTTAAAAATTCATAATTCAGTGTTGTGTAATGTAATGTTATCGTTTGTACGTTGATGGTGTTCCAACACGCCCTCCTCAAACATAACATTCATTATTAATAATTAAACAAATAATAATATTCAATATTAAACTTATCCTATCGTGGTTCGTGTCCATCTGAGACTTATTCAGTGATCTAGCATTTGCTCTATGGATTCAAGAAAAACCCAAAAAAAACTTGATCAGATCACTATTATAACTCAAAATAATTTAACAATCCATTTGTTCAAACAAAAAAACAAAAAATAAAATAAATTAAAAAAAAATAAGGATTCTTTCAGCATCGGTGTAGGTGTATCACTCTTCTTGCAGCAATCCCAATTTGTTTCGCAACTCCTTAAATCTTCTGGCAGATAACGGCTTGGTGAAGATGTCAGCAAGTTGATTGTCTATGGATATATACTCGAGAGAAATTTCGTTATTTTCTACTTGTTCTCTTGTAAAATGATATTTTATATCAATATGCTAAGCTCTTTTATGACATGAGGGATTATTCGCAATACTAATACAGCCTTGATTGTCTTCATAGATTTTAATATATTTGTTGAGTTTAATATTGACACTACCCAGAAGCGCCTTCAACCATAAGGCTTCTCTTACAGCTTCAAATAGAGCCATATACTCGGCTTCAGTTGATGAAGCTGAAACTGAATTCTGTCGTTTTGTATTCCAAAAAATTAGGTTGGAATCGAACATTTTAAATAAGAAACCCGTTGTACTTTTTCTGTCTACTTCATTACTGGCCCAATCAGAATCTACATATCCAGCTAATGTATTCTCAAATGTTGTGTTCTTTTTAAAAACGAACTTCATGTCAACAGTTCCCTTTAAATATCTAACAATTCTTTTAAGACATTGCCATAATTCTGCATTGTTCTTACTACTGTATCTACTCAGTATATTTACAGCATTAGTTAGATCTGGACGTGTACATAACATAATATACATTAAACATTCAATAAAGTTACGACATGGAGCATTACAATCTTCATCTGAATTAAATAACTCAAAATTCAATTTATATGGTAGCGGAGTACTCACCGAGTTACAACTATCCATGTTATATTTATTCAAGATTCTTTTCACATATGCAGCCTGGCTCAAGTAAATTGTATCTTTATGCATCTCTATTCTGATACCAATAAAATGACGTATCTCATTTAGATCAGTCATTCTGAATTTGTTACTCAAATATAATTTGAAATTATTCATTCTTTCAATGTCTCCAGTAGCTATTACTACATCGTCAACATATAGCAGTACATATATGTTTTCTTTTATGTCACCTTTATCGAGGATATATATGCAGCGATCTACTGGAGAGTTTACAAATTCACATTCTTTCAATGTTTTCTCAAACATTTCAAACCAGCATCTCGCTGCTTGCTTGAGTCCATATATAGCCTTATTTAGTTTGCATATATGTCCAGTATTACATAATACGCCTTCAGGAGGCTGCATATATATCTCCTCTTTTAATGTTCCGTTCAGGAAAGCTTTTTTTACATCCATCTGATGTACTTTCAAATCATACTGAACTGCCAATGATAATATAAATCTGAAACTTGTGATCCTGGCAACAGGAGCAAATGTTTCTTCATAATCAATTTGGTATTTCTGAGTGAATCCTTTTGCAACCAATCTAGCTTTGTGTTTTATTGGTATTCCATGTTCATTATATTTAATGGAAAATACCCATCTACTACCTACAATATTTTTATCAGTTGGCTTTTCTACAACTGTCCAGGTGTTATTAATCTCATGGGCATTCAACTCTGTCCTTATTGCTTCCTCCCATTCAGATCTATCGTTTCTATGTTTTATCTCATCAAATATAGTAGGGACTTCATCAAATAGTTTGTTTGGACTATTATCATCATCATCAAAATAGGATACTCTAGGCTTGTTCTTAAGCCTTTCACTTTTTCTATTTGGAACATTTATATCCTCATTATTGTCAACACAATTACCAGGTTGATCAGCAGTTTTACAATCCTTACTCTCATTCGGGATATATATTTCCTTACTGTCATTCAGGAGATTAGTTTTTTCTTTTTACTTTCTTTCGAAAAATTCAGTTTTTCACATTCCTTTCTATCATTTGGGAATTTTGTTTTATCATTTTCCGTACTGTCATTCTGGAAATTAAACTGACCACATTCCTTACTCTCATTCAGGTCTTCTTTGCCAACTTTTACTGCTCTGGAATTAACCGTATTGGTTTCGTCTACAACAACGTCCCTTGCAACAATAAACTTTTCTTTAATGGCATCCCATAAGGCAGGACTCAACCGTGCATGCGATTAATCGATAATGCTTGCAAATCACCTTTAGGCATGCAATATTTCGAGTAGGTGTCGACTTCCTCGATCGGCCTATTTCCTGTTCGACCATTGAATAAGTGAGTCACGAAAGTGCATAAAAAATAATCGTGACGCATCCAAGTTGCCTTGCCATTTTTAAATATTTTGTGGCACCAAAAGTGCGTGAATATCGGTGTGACGTGCGTCCGCACACATATTTAAGGAATTTTTTTGAAAATATTTTTCTACTTAAGGTATGTTGTGTAATCAGTGTCAGACTCGCGTCTCATAAGTTTCTTTTTCATTGGTGTAGAATTGAAGATTTTGTCTCTACCAACGATTACTGGCGACGAGTGCAAGCCTGTGATTGCGAACTAAAAGACGCTTTGGCCAACACGGCACCAGTCGCAGTATCAGCGTTTCGTGTTGCACTCTTGGGTCGGCAACGAACGTTGCGCGCACACATTTTGCTTGCGACACGGCTGTCCGCTCAAGCGCGCACAGCCTACGACTAGTCGCCAACGCCACTGCAAACTGCTGGGAGACTAAAACCTTGTTCCCTTTAAATTGAGTGGCGCACCTTGTTTTTTTCTGCGATCTGCTAAAAGGGACTGCTGATAATGATTTTCTAAACACTTCGGAGAAATAAAAAGGAAGGCATTAAAAAACGTCATGCTGCAAACGCTACTTATTCCTTGTCCTGTGCGCCAAACTTCGGTATCTGGAGAATTTTTTTTGTCGGAGTTTCATCCCCTTATTTTTAATATAATTATCCTGTCTTTTTTTTAGACCCCTTACTCTAAAAAAGAGTATAGGGGTCTATTAGGTTTGTCTGAAGCGAAATGTGCGTAACAGGCAGAAGGAGGCGTGGCCGACCCCATAAAGTGTATATATTCTTGATCAGCATCAACAGCCGAGACGATATAGCAATGTCCGTCTGTCCGTCTGTCCGTCTGTCCGTCTGTCCGTCTGTCCGTCCGTCCGTCCGTCTGTATGAACACCTGGAACTTCTAAACTACAAGAGCTAGAGCCACCAAATTTGGAATGAAAGTCCGTCTGCTTCGCGAGCAGATCAAGTTTATTTCAAATCTTTGCCACGCCCCTTACCGCCCCCGCAAATTGCAAAAAACAATTTTCACATCACCATAACTTGAAAACTACTAGAGCTAGAGAGACCAAATTCACACATTGGGTGTATGGTACCAATATAACTATCCTCACCAAGTTTGATCTGGATCGGACAACTATAGCCTATAGCTCCCATAGGACAAATCGGTCAAAAATAAAAAATTTGTATGAAGACACGTTATGTTAGTTGAGCGATCACAACAAAACTTACAGAATAATTATTAAAAGTTTCCTCACCAAATTTGGTCCAAATCGGACAACCACAACATATAAAATAAATTAATCAAAAATTCTGAGTTTTATGAATAAATTGTTTGTTTACACTGCTTGCAATAGAAAAAGAACACAAACTGCAGCAAGCAGTGCAGTGTGTTAACTAAACATTTATTATAAAAGATTTAACTCTACGTTTAGCTACTGCAACTTCAATAAGGAGCGTGGTCTAGGTAGTAGAGATGCGCGCTTCGTACGTGTTGGTTAGCCCGGGGTCCCCGGTTCGAATCCAGTCAGTGACAAATGCTATTTGTTAACTTTTTAAATTTTAATTATTTACATAAACTTCAATGCGGAGTGTGGTCTAAGTAATAAAGATGCCTGATCTAATTCTTCGCACTTATATGTGAACCCGGGATCATGGGTTCGAGCGCCGTCAGGGACATTTTATTAATTTTTGTTATATAACAAAAAATATTACATGTAAATGCAGATAGTCGAGCACTTTCAATAGAGGGGCGTGGTGCAGCTGTTAGTGCACTGACGCGTGTGCGTGGAGTCCGAGGTTCGAATCCCATCAGTGAATTGTTTTGATTATTTTTTTTTTTATTTCAATTTAAATTTAAAATTAAATTTAAATTTAATTTCAAATTGTAAAACACTGCATATTTTTAAAATAAGCCAAGTAAGGAAATTGTGCATTTAATTTTGTATATATTTACATACATTTGTATATAAAAATGTATGTATACAAAATGTGAATCACTCCGTTTTTCTGGTTTTTCGAATGGAAAATGCGCACTTCTGTGAGTACGGGGTCGTTAACAGTCGGCTCGCTCGACTGTAGCCTTTCTTACTTGTTTATAATTAATACGACTATTAAAAGTCAGCCTTTAATTTGTAAATCACATTATTCACGTAAGATATTTTTGTAAATTTTCTTGGTATGGTATGTATAAAAATAATATCCCATATTAGCTGTTATATATTCTAATCCGTTTGAAGTCCCCCACAGCACATCGTCGTCTTCAGGCCTGTCGACTACCATGAAGTATTATCAGCTGTTTCAACATATATAAAAACAAAGTAAAACAGAGTGAGTTAAAACAAAACAATAGATTATATGGCAGCTATCCAATATTGAAACTATTAAAAAGTAACATAAAATACATACCTAGCCAAAACAAATTTAAATCCTTTTATCACTGATAAGCTGATCTCAGTAGCCTTTTTGTAAAGACAGCTTATTCAGAAAAAAAAAAAATGAATTTTGAAACCAGCAATTCGCTATCTTTCTAGTTATATTTTGAGAAACATGTTGAATTAAAATCTCCGCTTTAATGGGCACCTGAAGTAAACGTTGTTGCATTAATATTAGGGTAAAGGCATGCAGTTTCAAACGTCTTTACAGGTTGGGAGGGTAAAGAAGAAGGACATTAACATCACAGTTCTTCTCTAAAGATTGTCATTCTGGCCATTGTTCTGTTCCCTTATGGTTATCATCCTTGTCCTAATCCAACTCTGTCTACAATCTTAGTTATGTGGCACAGCAGCTTACTAGGTGGCAAAGAACCCACCCCACTTTCCCTGAGCTCAAGTCGACCCCGTAGGCAGAGTACGCCTCCAGTCTGCTGCACACTTCCCGTGTTCATTACATAATTAAGTGGCGCCCAACGTGGGGCACGAAAGAGTGTTACAGCTAAAGTTTTCTTTTTAGCTGAAAGTGCAAGTATCTCAGGACGTGGGTCCGAAAACCCAGAATAGTAGCATTCACTTTCGTTTCGCCCAAGCTTCCCATTTTACCTTCCTGAGCTCCCCCTTTCCTTTCGTAACCACCATCCAAATTTTTAGTAATCCAGAACAGACGCATCATTATTAGGAATGGCAGAAATTCTGTTAGTCTTCGCGGATTCTGACCAATAATGATACAGTTTGTTAAATTATTAACTAGCTTTTTGGCAGTTATTTTCAAAGAAAAAAAAAAAAAAAAAAAAACAAAAAAAAATTATTAGGATTTCCATTCGCTTTGGATTTTTAGTATTGACGTAACGATAATCTACACCAGGCGTTAGAGTCCTAAATGTTCGTCCATACCTTATTTTGCAAGAAAGGAAAGGAGTTCATTTTTTTTTTAACATTATGGTAGAGTCCGTTTAAGCAAACAACCCAGAATGACAATCTTTAAATTATAAATGCAACAATTTTATTAATAGATAAGTCCCAAATTAATCAATAATTTCGTATTTCTTTTCGAAAATTATCGTTTCCCTTTTATGAAAGAACAACCTCTCTGTCAAATTTCAATTCTCATATTACAAGATACCTTTCGATATTTTCAAAATGGCAGTTTTACGCAGTACAGAAGATTTGAATGCATTAGTAAACACAGCAGATGATTCAATCTCTTGTGCTATTTGCAATGATACCTTGTCAGATACAGCTTTCACCGAAATCGCTTGCAGACATAAGTTTCACAAATCATGTTTGCCGGAGTGGTTAAGAAAAAATACAACTTGTCCGATCTGCAGACAACCTTGTACTCTTGTCCAGAGTTCAGAGAAAAGGTCAAGTGAAGCAACCACAGTTCCTAGAGCCACTATAAGTACGCCCCGGGGTGCCGCAGGCATTAATCCCACTGGAACTATCCCAAGAACTCGACCTACAACCAGGTCAAACAATCGACAAATCCAAAACTTGCGTCAAGCACACAATGCAACCCCAAGATCAGAGTCCGGAAGAGGTGCGTCCGCCAACAATGATGATCGTATCCACCAAATTATAGCGAGTTCGTTAGCGAGTCATAGAGCTGAAATTGCTGCAACAGTTTCTGAGCAGATCAGTTCTGCTTTACGCAATTTAAGCTTATCTGCTTTACGAAGAGAGTCACGTGACGATTCACAACTCGAATGGGAGAACGAGATTCCACTAAGGGAGTCACGGGTAAACAATGAGAACGAGCGCCGTAGACCGTCAGCTAGTGTCAATACTAATGATTATGCCACCACTCGTCCTGATAGAATATCTAGTATTATATCCAGCTGGAAAGTAAAATTTTCTGGTTCCGCCAGTGATTTGCCCATAGAAGATTTCATTTATCGAATCAATTGTCTTACTTCACAATATTTTAATAATAACTTCGACTTGATATATCAGTTTGCAAATTTACTCTTTTCTGGTTCAGCTCTGTCATTTTATTGGCGAGTTCATAGAACCGTTGGACATTTGAATTGGTTTGATTTATGCAACAAGTTGCGGGAGCGATATCAAGATCAACGAACTGACCGTGATATCAAGCAGGCCATGCGACATCGAAAACAAGCAAGTAATGAATCTTTTGATGATTTTCTTGACGCCCTGCTGGCCATCGCAGACACTCTCAGAGAACCCATGTCAGAAGAAGATTTGGTCACTGAAGTTAGGCACAACTTGAAACCCGAGCTAAAACATGAAATATTGCACGTAGACACTTCAAGTTTAGCGATATTACGAAAGGAATGTCATAGACACGAAGAATTCTTTCTAAACTCTCGATCGAAGATCATTTCAAAAAAAGAGCTGTCAATGCCATTCGATTTGACGATGAATCTGAAAATCTATCTGAGATAGAGGAAAGTAATGATGAGATTTGTGCTTTGCAAATGTTAAATAGAGTAAAATGCTGGAATTGCGATGAACAAGGTCATAGGTACCAAGATTGTTTAAAAGCTCGCCGAGTCTTCTGCTATGGTTGTGGTTTAGTAGATACCTATATAAGCCAAATTGTGCCAAATGCAAACTAACGGCGGAAAAACTCTGCTCAGGATATCCACCGAGCATCGAAAAGTGGGTGTCCGACGTTAGCCTTGGGTTTACATTCAGTAGTTTCCTCACCACCAGACATATCGTTTCGTTCACCTGATTTATCACTTTCCTCACCAGACTTACCAACTCCTCGATCGTTCAAACCATATCACGAACGCTTGCGCGAATATTATAAACGCAGAGCGGCCATATTTAATGCTGAATCCTTGATTGTTCCAAAGCGTCGATCATCTTTGCGCATGAAAGAATATTGGAATAATATCCGTCGTTTAAATTGTTTTACCATATCGTCTCTAGTCCAGAAACAAAACGATATACGTCCCTTTACACAAATTAATATGTTCAAGGAACTTCACTTGGCTCTCTTAGATAGTGGAGCGAATAAAAGTGTAATAGGATCAACTCTGGCGGAACGAATAATGTCAGAAAGTATAAAGTATAAAAAATTAAAAGGAGTTGTGCACACTGCAGACGGTTTTCAACAAAATATTGCAGGTACTATAAGCGTACCCATTAATTTCAATTCGCAGTCTAAAGAATTTGACTTTTTTGATAGTTCCAACCACAAAACAAAATGTGATTTGTGGAATGGATTTTTGGAAGGCCTTCGGTATTAGTATTCAGTCTCCTTACTTTATAAATGAAATTTTAGACAAAGCAAGCCCTGACTCTAATGAGCTCAGTTTAACTTCGTCTCAAAGAGCGAAGTTGAACTCTGTAATCGAGTATTTTCCATCTTCCGAAATTAATGGTTTAGGAGAAACTTCGCTAGTAGAACATAATATCGACACAACTGATGCCAAGCCAATTAAGCAAAGATTCTATGCTTTGTCCCCTGCTAAAGAAAAATTACTGTGCGAAGAAGTGGATCGTATGCTTAAATTAGGCGTAATTGAGGAAGCTCCTGCATCCCCATGGTCATCCCCAGTTACTCTTGTTGTAAAACCTGGAAAAGTTAGGTTTTGTTTGGACGCTCGTAAGTTAAATGCTGCAACAGTTAAGGATGCTTATCCAATGCCAATTTTGGATGGCTTGTTAAGTCGTCTTCCCTCCGTGCATTGCATTTCAAAAATTGATCTAAAAGACGCTTTTTGGCAAATTAGGTTAGATGCAGAATCACGTCACAAAACCGCTTTCACAATTCCCAACCGACCATTATATCAATTTAGGCGAATGCCATTTGGTTTGACCAATGCACCTCAGACCATGTGTAGACTGATGGATCAGGTCATTCCATATCAACTAAAATCACACGTTTTTGTATATCTTGATGATCTATTGGTAATGTCAGCTAATTTTGAAGATCATTTACAACACCTTGCAACAGTTTCTACCCAATTACACAAAGCAGGACTGACAATTAATGTAAGCAAAAGTCAGTTTGGGCTAAGTAAAGTTGATTATTTGGGATAAATTGTAGGAGAAGGTACTCTCCAAATCAACGCTAACAAAGTTCAAGCTGTGAGTGACTTTCCAATTCCAAAAACGCGAAAGCAGTTGAGACGATTCCTTGGCATGACGGGATGGTACCAAAGATTCATATCCCAGTATTCTACAGTTATATTCCCTCTTACAGAATTATTACGGGGCAAATCGTTTGAATGGAATGATTCGGCACAATATGCTTTCGAAGATATTAAGCGCAGGTTATGCTCTGCTCCCTTTCTTATCCATCCCAATTATGAAAAG
>JAEIGM010000660.1:0-14634 GCA_018903735.1 Drosophila cardini
TTTCGCCAATTTAAAATTTTTTCATTTATTTTTTGTTTTTGAATTTTCTGGCGTTTCTAGAGGTCTTAGACGATTTTAGACGTTATTTTCGAATCCTCACATTTCGGGCCTTGATCATAGCTATCTCTGTCAAAACTCAACCGATTTTGAATCGGAAGTACCATTTAATTCAATAATTTTCATTTATATCGACTCTGCATCAAAATAATCTTGATTTCGCCAATTTAAAATTTTTTTCATTTATTTTTGTTTTTGAATTTTCTGGCGTTTCTAGAGGTCTTAGAGGATTTTTAGACGTTATTTTCGAATCCTCACATTTCGGGCCTTGATCTTAGCTATCTCTGTCAAAACTCAACCGATTTTGAATCAGAATACCGTTTAATTCAATAATTTTCATTTATATCGACTCTGCATCAAAATAATCTTGATTTCGTCAATTTAAAATTTTTTCATTTATTTTTTGTTTTTGCATTTTCTGGCGTTTCTAGAGGTCTTAGAGGATTTTAGACGTTATTTTCGAATCCTCACATTTCGGGCCTTGATCTTAGCTATCTCTGTCAAAAACTCAACCGATTTTGAATCGGAATACCATTTAATTCAATAATTTTCATTTATATCGACTCTGCATCAAAATAATCTTGATTTCGTCAATTTAAAATTTTTTCATTTATTTTTTGTTTTTGCATTTTCTGGCGTTTCTAGAGGTCTTAGAGGATTTTAGACGTTATTTTCGAATCCTCACATTTCGAGCCTTGATCTTAGCTATCTCTGTCAAAACTCAACCGATTTTGAATCGGAATACCATTTAATTCAATAATTTTCATTTATATCGACTCTGCATCAAAATAATCTTGATTTCGTAAATTAAAAATTTTTTCATTTATTTTTTGTTTTTGCATTTTCTGGCGTTTCTAGAGGTCTTAGAGGATTTTAGACGTTATTTTCGAATCCTCACATTTCGGGCCTTGATCTTAGCTATCTCTGTCAAAACTCAACCGATTTTGAATCGGAATACCATTTAATTCAATAATTTTCATTTATATCGACTCTGCATCAAAATAATCTTGATTTCGTCAATTTAAAATTTTTTCATTTATTTTTTTGTTTTTGCATTTTCTGGCGTTTCTAGAGGTCTTAGAGGATTTTAGAAGTTATTTTCGAATCCTCACATTTCGGGCCTTGATCTTGGCTATCTCTGTCAAAACTCAACCGATTTTGAATCGGAATACCATTTAATTCAATAATTTTCATTTATATCGACTCTGCATCAAAATAATCTTGATTTCGCCAATTTAAAATTTTTTCATTTATTTTTTGTTTTTGAATTTTCTGGCGTTTCTAGAGGTCTTAGAGGATTTTAGACGTTATTTTCGAATCCTCACATTTCGGGCCTTGATCTTAGCTATCTCTGTCAAAACTCAACCGATTTTGAATCGGAATACCATTTAATTCAATAATTTTCATTTATATCGACTCTGCATCAAAATAATCTTGATTTCGTCAATTTAAAATTTTTTCATTTATTTTTTGTTTTTGCATTTTCTTGCGTTTCTAGAGGTCTTAGAGGATTTTAGACGTTATTTTCGAATCCTCACATTTCGGGCCTTGATCTTAGCTATCTCTGTCAAAACTCAACCGATTTTGAATCGGAATACCGTTTAATTCAATAATTTTCATTTATATCGACTCTGCATCAAAATAATCTTGATTTCGTCAATTCAAAATTTTTTCATTTATTTTTTGTTTTTGCATTTTCTGGCGTTTCTAGAGGTCTTAGAGGATTTTAGACGTTATTTTCGAATCCTCACATTTCGCGCCTTGATTTTATCTATCTCTGTCAAAACTCTACCGATTTTGAATCAGAATACCGTTTAATTCAATAATTTTCATTTATATCGACTCTGCATCAAAATAATCTTGATTTCGTCAATTTAAAATTTTTTCATTTATTTTTTGTTTTTGCATTTTCTGGCGTTTCTAGAGGTCTTAGACGATTTAAGACGTTATTTTCGAATCCTCACATTTCGGGCCTTGATCTTGGCTATCTCTGTCAAAACTCAACCGATTTTGAATCGGAATACCATTTAATTCAATAATTTTCATTTATATCGACTCTGCATCAAAATAATCTTGATTTCGTCAATTTAAAATTTTTTCATTTATTTTTTGTTTTTGCATTTTCTGGCGTTTCTAGAGGTCTTAGACGATTTTAGACGTTATTTTCGAATCCTCACATTTCGTGCCTTGATTTTATCTATCTCTGTCAAAACTCTACCGATTTTGAATCGGAACACCGTTTAATTCAATAATTTTCATTTATATCGACTCTGCATCAAAATAATCTTGATTTCGTCAATTTAAAATTTTTTCATTTATTTTTTGTTTTTGCATTTTCTGGCGTTTCTAGAGGTCTTAGAGGATTTTAGACCTTATTTTCGAATCCTCCCATTTCGGGCCTTTATCTTGGCTATCTCTGTCAAAACTCAACCGATTTTGAATCGGAATACCATTTAATTCAATAATTTTCATTTTATATCGACTCTGCATCAAAATAATCTTGATTTCGTCAATTGAAAATTTTTTTCATTTATTTTTTGTTTTTTGCATTTTCTGGCGTTTCTAGAGGTCTTAGAGGATTTTAGACGTTATTTTCGAATCCTCACATTTCGAGCCTTGATCTTAGCTATCTCTGTCAAAACTCAACCGATTTTGAATCGGAATACCATTTAATTCAATAATTTTCATTTATATCGACTCTGCATCAAAATAATCTTGATTTCGTAAATTTAAAATTTTTCATTTATTTTTTGTTTTTGCATTTTCTGGCGTTTCTAGAGGTCTTAGAGGATTTTAGACGTTATTTTCGAATCCTCACATTTCAGGCCTTGATCTTAGCTATCTCTGTCAAAACTCAACCGATTTTGAATCGGAATACCATTTAATTCAATAATTTTCATTTATATCGACTCTGCATCAAAATAATCTTGATTTCGTCAATTTAAAATTTTTTCATTTATTTTTTGTTTTTGCATTTTCTGGCGTTTCTAGAGGTCTTAGAGGATTTTAGAAGTTATTTTCGAATCCTCACATTTCGGGCCTTGATCTTGGCTATCTCTGTCAAAACTCAACCGATTTTGAATCGGAATACCATTTAATTCAATAATTTTCATTTATATCGACTCTGCATCAAAATAATCTTGATTTCGTCAATTTAAAATTTTTTTCATTTATTTTTTGTTTTTGCATTTTCTGGCGTTTCTAGAGGTCTTAGAGGATTTTAGACGTTATTTTCGAATCCTCACATTTCGGGCCTTGATCTTAGCTATCTCTGTCAAAACTCAACCGATTTTGAATCGGAATACCATTTAATTCAATAATTTTCATTTATATCGACTCTGCATCAAAATAATCTTGATTTCGCCAATTTAAAATTTTTTCATTTAATTTTTTGTTTTTGCATTTTCTGGCGTTTCTAGAGGTCTTAGAGGATTTTAGACGTTATTTTCGAATCCTCACATTTCGGGCCTTGATCTTAGCTATCTCTGTCAAAACTCAACCGATTTTGAATCGGAATACCATTTAATTCAATAATTTTCATTTATATCGACTCTGCATCAAAATAATCTTGATTTCGCCAATTTAAAATTTTTTCATTTATTTTTTGTTTTTGAATTTTCTGGCGTTTCTAGAGGTCTTAGAGGATTTTAGACGTTATTTTCGAATCCTCACATTTCGGGCCTTGATCTTAGCTATCTCTGTCAAAACTCAACCGATTTTGAATCGGAATACCATTTAATTCAATAATTTTCATTTATATCGACTCTGCATCAAAATAATCTTGATTTCGTCAATTTAAAATTTTTTCATTTATTTTTTGTTTTTGCATTTTCTGGCGTTTCTAGAGGTCTTAGAGGATTTTAGACGTTATTTTCGAATCCTCACATTTCGGGCCTTGATCTTAGCTATCTCTGTCAAAACTCAACCGATTTTGAATCGGAATACCATTTAATTCAATAATTTTCATTTATATCGACTCTGCATCAAAATAATCTTGATTTCGTCAATTTAAAATTTTTTCATTTATTTTTTGTTTTTGCATTTTCTGGCGTTTCTAGAGGTCTTAGAGGATTTTAGACGTTATTTTCGAATCCTCACATTTCGGGCCTTGATCTTAGCTATCTCTGTCAAAACTCAACCGATTTTGAATCGGAATACCATTTAATTCAATAATTTTCATTTATATCGACTCTGCATCAAAATAATCTTGATTTCGCCAATTTAAAATTTTTTCATTTATTTTTTGTTTTTGCATTTTCTGGCGTTTCTAGAGGTCTTAGACGATTTTAGACGTTATTTTCGAATCCTCACATTTCGGGCCTTGATCTTAGCTATCTCTGTCAAAACTCAACCGATTTTGAATCGGAATACCATTTAATTCAATAATTTTCATTTATATCGACTCTGCATCAAAATAATCTTGATTTCGCCAATTTAAAATTTTTTCATTTATTTTTTGTTTTTGCATTTTCTGGCGTTTCTAGAGGTCTTAGAGGATTTTAGACGTTATTTTCGAATCCTCACATTTCGGGCCTTGATCTTAGCTATCTCTGTCAAAACTCAACCGATTTTGAATCGGAATACCGTTTAATTCAATAATTTTCATTTATATCGACTCTGCATCAAAATAATCTTGATTTCGTCAATTTAAAATTTTTTCATTTATTTTTTGTTTTTGCATTTTCTGGCGTTTCTAGAGGTCTTAGAGGATTTTAGACGTTATTTTCGAATCCTCACATTTCGGGCCTTGATCTTAGCTATCTCTGTCAAAACTCAACCGATTTTGAATCGGAATACCATTTAATTCAATAATTTTCATTTATATCGACTCTGCATCAAAATAATCTTGATTTCGTCAATTTAAAATTTTTTTCATTTATTTTTTGTTTTTGCATTTTCTGGCGTTTCTAGAGGTCTTAGAGGATTTTAGACGTTATTTTCGAATCCTCACATTTCGAGCCTTGATCTTAGCTATCTCTGTCAAAACTCAACCGATTTTGAATCGGAATACCATTTAATTCAATAATTTTCATTTATATCGACTCTGCATCAAAATAATCTTGATTTCGCCAATTTAAAATTTTTTCATTTATTTTTTGTTTTTGCATTTTCTGGCGTTTCTAGAGGTCTTAGAGGATTTTAGACGTTATTTTCGAATCCTCACATTTCGGGCCTTGATCTTAGCTATCTCTGTCAAAACTCAACCGATTTTGAATCGGAATACCATTTAATTCAATAATTTTCATTTATATCGACTCTGCATCAAAATAATCTTGATTTCGTCAATTTAAAATTTTTTCATTTATTTTTTGTTTTTGCATTTTCTGGCGTTTCTAGAGGTCTTAGAGGATTTTAGACGTTATTTTCGAATCCTCACATTTCGGGCCTTGATCTTAGCTATCTCTGTCAAAACTCAACCGATTTTGAATCGGAATACCATTTAATTCAATAATTTTCATTTATATCGACTCTGCATCAAAATAATCTTGATTTCGTCAATTTAAAATTTTTTTCATTTATTTTTTGTTTTTGCATTTTCTGGCGTTTCTAGAGGTCTTAGAGGATTTTTAGACGTTATTTTCGAATCCTCACATTTCGGGCCTTGATCTTAGCTATCTCTGTCAAAACTCAACCGATTTTGAATCGGAATACCATTTAATTCAATAATTTTCATTTATATCGACTCTGCATCAAAATAATCTTGATTTCGCCAATTTAAAATTTTTTCATTTATTTTTTGTTTTTGCATTTTCTGGCGTTTCTAGAGGTCTTAGACGATTTTAGACGTTATTTTCGAATCCTCACATTTCGGGCCTTGATCTTAGCTATCTCTGTCAAAACTCAACCGATTTTGAATCGGAATACCATTTAATTCAATAATTTTCATTTATATCGACTCTGCATCAAAATAATCTTGATTTCGTCAATTTAAAATTTTTTCATTTATTTTTTGTTTTTGCATTTTCTGGCGTTTCTAGAGGTCTTAGAGGATTTTAGACGTTATTTTCGAATCCTCACATTTCGGGCCTTGATCTTAGCTATCTCTGTCAAAACTCAACCGATTTTGAATCGGAATACCATTTAATTCAATAATTTTCATTTATATCGACTCTGCATCAAAATAATCTTGATTTCGTCAATTTAAAATTTTTTCATTTATTTTTTTGTTTTTGCATTTTCTGGCGTTTCTAGAGGTCTTAGAGGATTTTAGACGTTATTTTCGAATCCTCACATTTCGGGCCTTGATCTTAGCTATCTCTGTCAAAACTCAACCGATTTTGAATCGGAATACCATTTAATTCAATAATTTTCATTTATATCGACTCTGCATCAAAATAATCTTGATTTCGTCAATTTAAAATTTTTTCATTTATTTTTTGTTTTTGCATTTTCTGGCGTTTCTAGAGGTCTTAGAGGATTTTAGACGTTATTTTCGAATCCTCACATTTCGGGCCTTGATCTTAGCTATCTCTGTCAAAACTCAACCGATTTTGAATCGGAATACCATTTAATTCAATAATTTTCATTTATATCGACTCTGCATCAAAATAATCTTGATTTCGTCAATTTAAAAATTTTTTCATTTATTTTTTGTTTTTGCATTTTCTGGCGTTTCTAGAGGTCTTAGAGGATTTTAGACGTTATTTTCGAATCCTCACATTTCGGGCCTTGATCTTAGCTATCTCTGTCAAAACTCAACCGATTTTGAATCGGAATACCATTTAATTCAATAATTTTCATTTATATCGACTCTGCATCAAAATAATCTTGATTTCGTCAATTTAAAATTTTTTCATTTATTTTTTGTTTTTGCATTTTCTGGCGTTTCTAGAGGTCTTAGAGGATTTTAGACGTTATTTTCGAATCCTCACATTTCGGGCCTTGATCTTAGCTATCTCTGTCAAAACTCAACCGATTTTGAATCGGAATACCATTTAATTCAATAATTTTCATTTATATCGACTCTGCATCAAAATAATCTTGATTTCGTCAATTTAAAATTTTTTCATTTATTTTTTGTTTTTGCATTTTCTGGCGTTTCTAGAGGTCTTAGAGGATTTTAGACGTTATTTTCGAATCCTCACATTTCGGGCCTTGATCTTAGCTATCTCTGTCAAAACTCAACCGATTTTGAATCGGAATACCATTTAATTCAATAATTTTCATTTATATCGACTCTGCATCAAAATAATCTTGATTTCGTCAATTTAAAATTTTTTCATTTATTTTTTGTTTTTGCATTTTCTGGCGTTTCTAGAGGTCTTAGAGGATTTTAGACGTTATTTTCGAATCCTCACATTTCGGGCCTTGATCTTAGCTATCTCTGTCAAAACTCAACCGATTTTGAATCGGAATACCGTTTAATTCAATAATTTTCATTTATATCGACTCTGCATCAAAATAATCTTGATTTCGTCAATTTAAAATTTTTTCATTTATTTTTTGTTTTTGCATTTTCTGGCGTTTCTAGAGGTCTTAGAGGATTTTAGACGTTATTTTCGAATCCTCACATTTCGCGCCTTGATTTTATCTATCTCTGTCAAAACTCAACCGATTTTGAATCAGAATACCGTTTAATTCAATAATTTTCATTTATATCGACTCTGCATCAAAATAATCTTGATTTCGTCAATTTAAAATTTTTTCATTTATTTTTTGTTTTTGCATTTTCTGGCGTTTCTAGAGGTCTTAGACGATTTTAGACGTTATTTTCGAATCCTCACATTTCGGGCCTTGATCTTGGCTATCTCTGTCAAAACTCAACCGATTTTGAATCGGAATACCATTTAATTCAATAATTTTCATTTATATCGACTCTGCATCAAAATAATCTTGATTTCGTCACTTTAAAATTTTTTCATTTATTTTTTGTTTTTGCATTTTCTGGCGTTTCTAGAGGTCTTAGAGGATTTTAGACGTTATTTTCGAATCCTCACATTTCGCGCCTTGATTTTATCTATCTCTGTCAAAACTCTACCGATTTTGAATCGGAATACCGTTTAATTCAATAATTTTCATTTATATCGACTCTGCATCAAAATAATCTTGATTTCGTCAATTTAAAATTTTTTCATTTATTTTTTGTTTTTGCATTTTCTGGCGTTTCTAGAGGTCTTAGAGGATTTTAGACCTTATTTTCGAATCCTCACATTTCGGGCCTTTATCTTGGCTATCTCTGTCAAAACTCAACCGATTTTGAATCGGAATACCATTTAATTCAATAATTTTCATTTATATCGACTCTGCATCAAAATAATCTTGATTTCGTCAATTGAAAATTTTTTCATTTATTTTTTGTTTTTGCATTTTCTGGCGTTTCTAGAGGTCTTAGAGGATTTTAGACGTTATTTTCGAATCCTCACATTTCGAGCCTTGATCTTAGCTATCTCTGTCAAAACTCAACCGATTTTGAATCGGAATACCATTTAATTCAATAATTTTCATTTATATCGACTCTGCATCAAAATAATCTTGATTTCGTAAATTTAAAATTTTTTCATTTATTTTTTGTTTTTGCATTTTCTGGCGTTTCTAGAGGTCTTAGAGGATTTTAGACGTTATTTTCGAATCCTCACATTTCAGGCCTTGATCTTAGCTATCTCTGTCAAAACTCAACCGATTTTGAATCGGAATACCATTTAATTCAATAATTTTCATTTATATCGACTCTGCATCAAAATAATCTTGATTTCGTCAATTTAAAATTTTTTCATTTATTTTTTGTTTTTGCATTTTCTGGCGTTTCTAGAGGTCTTAGAGGATTTTAGAAGTTATTTTCGAATCCTCACATTTCGGGCCTTGATCTTGGCTATCTCTGTCAAAACTCAACCGATTTTGAATCGGAATACCATTTAATTCAATAATTTTCATTTATATCGACTCTGCATCAAAATAATCTTGATTTCGTCAATTTAAAATTTTTTCATTTATTTTTTGTTTTTGCATTTTCTGGCGTTTCTAGAGGTCTTAGAGGATTTTAGACGTTATTTTCGAATCCTCACATTTCGGGCCTTGATCTTAGCTATCTCTGTCAAAACTCAACCGATTTTGAATCGGAATACCATTTAATTCAATAATTTTCATTTATATCGACTCTGCATCAAAATAATCTTGATTTCGTCAATTTAAAATTTTTTCATTTATTTTTTGTTTTTGAATTTTCTGGCGTTTCTAGAGGTCTTAGAGGATTTTAGACGTTATTTTCGAATCCTCACATTTCGGGCCTTGATCTTAGCTATCTCTGTCAAAACTCAACCGATTTTGAATCGGAATACCATTTAATTCAATAATTTTCATTTATATCGACTCTGCATCAAAATAATCTTGATTTCGTCAATTTAAAATTTTTTCATTTATTTTTTGTTTTTGAATTTTCTGGCGTTTCTAGAGGTCTTAGAGGATTTTAGACGTTATTTTCGAATCCTCACATTTCGGGCCTTGATCTTAGCTATCTCTGTCAAAACTCAACCGATTTTGAATCGGAATACCATTTAATTCAATAATTTTCATTTATATCGACTCTGCATCAAAATAATCTTGATTTCGTCAATTTAAAATTTTTTCATTTATTTTTTGTTTTTGCATTTTCTGGCGTTTCTAGAGGTCTTAGAGGATTTTAGACGTTATTTTCGAATCCTCACATTTCGGGCCTTGATCTTAGCTATCTCTGTCAAAACTCAACCGATTTTGAATCGGAATACCATTTAATTCAATAATTTTCATTTATATCGACTCTGCATCAAAATAATCTTGATTTCGTCAATTTAAAATTTTTTCATTTATTTTTTGTTTTTGCATTTTCTGGCGTTTCTAGAGGTCTTAGAGGATTTTAGACGTTATTTTCGAATCCTCACATTTCGAGCCTTGATCTTAGCTATCTCTGTCAAAACTCAACCGATTTTGAATCGGAATACCATTTAATTCAATAATTTTCATTTATATCGACTCTGCATCAAAATAATCTTGATTTCGTCAATTTAAAATTTTTTCATTTATTTTTTGTTTTTGCATTTTCTGGCGTTTCTAGAGGTCTTAGAGGATTTTAGAAGTTATTTTCGAATCCTCACATTTCGGGCCTTGATCTTGGCTATCTCTGTCAAAACTCAACCGATTTTGAATCGGAATACCATTTAATTCAATAATTTTCATTTATATCGACTCTGCATCAAAATAATCTTGATTTCGTCAATTTAAAATTTTTTCATTTATTTTTTGTTTTTGCATTTTCTGGCGTTTCTAGAGGTCTTAGAGGATTTTAGACGTTATTTTCGAATCCTCACATTTCGGGCCTTGATCTTAGCTATCTTTGTCGAAACTCAACCGATTTTGAATCGGAATACCATTTAATTCAATAATTTTCATTCATATCGACTCTGCATCAAAATAATCTTGATTTCGTCAATTTAAAATTTTTTCATTTATTTTTTGTTTTTGCATTTTCTGGCGTTTCTAGAGGTCTTAGAGGATTTTAGACGTTATTTTCGAATCCTCACATTTCGGGCCTTGATCTTAGCTATCTCTGTCAAAACTCCACCGATTTTGAATCGGAATACCATTTAATTCAATTATATCGACTCTGCATCAAAATAATCTTGATTTCGTCAATTTAAAATTTTTTTACCTTTGAAGAGGGTATATTAATTTTGTAACAAAGTTTTTAAAAAATTAAGGGAGGGATCTCCGACCCCATAAAGTATATATATTCTTGATCAGCATCAACAGGCGAGTCGATATAGCCATGTCCGTCTGTCTGTCCGTCTGTCCGTCTGTTTCTATGCGAACTAGTCTCTCAGTTTTAAAGCTATCTTGATGAAACTTGGTACAGATGTGTACTCTCTCCAGGCAGATCATTTGTTAAAATCCGATCCGGCCGATCGGATGACTATATCATATAGCTCCCATAGGAACAATCGGTTGCAAAAAAAATTTTTTTTGAGCTTTTTCAACCAAATTAAGCCTATATGCATTTAGTACCAAATCCCATGTGCAAACCAAATTTCATCCGAATCGGACCACTATATCTATATAGTATGAAAATTTTCAGTGTCGATTGAGCAATTTCAACCAAACTCACGCCATAAACATTTGCCATCATTCTCCAGCTGTTGACCAAATTTCATTCGGATCGAACTACTATATCATATAGCTGCCATAGGAACAATCGGTTCAAAGGCTTAGTATAAAAATTTTTAATGTCTATTGATCGATTTCAACCAAATTCACGCAGTACGCATAAGCTATCATTCCCTATATGCTGACCAAATTTCATCCAATTCGGACTACTATATCATATAGCTTCCATAGGAACAATCGGTTGATAATGATGAAAATGCCTAGTATGAAAATTTTCAGTGTCGATTGAGCGATTTCAACCAAACTCACACCATAAACATTTGCAATCATTCCCTAGCTGTTGACCAAATTTCATTCGGATCGAACTACTATATCATATAGCTGCCATAGGAACAATCAGTTTAAAGGCATGGTATGAAAATCTGTAAAGTCTATTAAGCGATTTCAGCTAAATTCACGCACTACTACTTTGCTATTATTCCCTATGTACTGACCAAATCTCATCTAAATCGGACTATTATATCATACAGCATCCATAGGAACCACTGGTAACTGAATCCAATGAACGCAACATGCATGACTGCAAGGGTATTTAATCTTCGGCGAGCCGAAGATAACCTTTCTTTCTTGTTTCATTTATTTTTTGTTTTTGCATTTTCTGGCGTTTCTAGAGGTCTTATAGGATTTTAGACCTTATTTTCGAATCCTCACATTTCGGGCCTTGATCTTGGCTATCTCTGTCAAAACTCAACCGATTTTGAATCGGAATACCATTTAATTCAATAATTTTTATTTAAATCGACTCTGCATCAAAATAATCTTGATTTCGTCAATTTAAAATTTTTTCATTTATTTTTTGTTTTTGCATTTTCTGGCGTTTCTAGAGGTCTTAGAGGATTTTAGACCTTATTTTCGAATCCTCACATTTCGGGCCTTGATCTTAGCTATCTCTGTCAAAACTCAACCGATTTTGAATCGGAATACCATTTAATTCAATAATTTTCATTTATATCGACTCTGCATCAAAATAACCTTGATTTCGTCAATTTAAAATTTTTTCATTTATTTTTTGTTTTTGCATTTTCTGGCGTTTCTAGAGGTCTTAGAGGATTTTAGACGTTATTTTCGAATCCTCACATTTCGGGCCTTGATCTTAGCTATCTCTGTCAAAACTCAACCTATTTTGAATCGGAATACCGTTTAATTCAATAATTTTCATTTATATCGACTCTGCATCAAAATAATCTTGATTTCGTCAATTTAAAATTTTTTCATTTATTTTTTGTTTTTGCATTTTCTGGCGTTTCTAGAGGTCTTAGAGGATTTTAGACGTTATTTTCGAATCCTCACATTTCGGGCCTTGATCTTAGCTATCTCTGTCAAAACTCAACCGATTTTGAATCGGAATACCATTTAATTCAATAATTTTCATTTATATCGACTCTGCATCAAAATAACCTTGATTTCGTCAATTTAAAATTTTTTCATTTATTTTTTGTTTTTGCATTTTCTGGCGTTTCTAGAGTTCTTAGAGGATTTTAGACCTTATTTTCGAATCCTCACATTTCGGGCCTTGATCTTAGCTATCTCTGTCAAAACTCAACCGATTTTGAATCAGAATACCATTTAATTCAATAATTTTCATTTATATCGACTCTGCATCAAAATAATCTTGATTTCGTCAATTTAAAATTTTTTCATTTATTTTTTGTTTTTGCATTTTCTGGCGTTTTTAGAGGTCTTAGAGGATTTTAGACGTTATTTTCGAATCCTCACATTTCGGGCCTTGATCTTAGCTATCTCTGTCAAAACTCAACCGATTTTGAATCGGAATACCGTTTAATTCAATAATTTTCATTTATATCGACTCTGCATCAAAATAATCTTGATTTCGTCAATTTAAAATGTTTTCATTTATTTTTTGTTTTTGCATTTTCTGGCGTTTCTAGAGGTCTTAGAGGATTTTAGACGTTATTTTCGAATCCTCACATTTCGGGCCTTGATCTTAGCTATCTCTGTCAAAACTCAACCGATTTTGAATCGGAATACCGTTTAATTCAATAATTTTCATTTATATCGACTCTGCATCAAAATAATCTTGATTTCGTCAATTTAAAATTTTTTCATTTATTTTTTGTTTTTGCATTTTCTGGCGTTTCTAGAGGTCTTAGAGGATTTTAGACCTTATTTTCGAATCCTCACATTTCGGGCCTTGATCTTAGCTATCTCTGTCAAAACTCAACCGATTTTGAATCGGAATACCATTTAATTCAATAATTTTCATTTATATCGACTCTGCATCAAAATAATCTTGATTTCGTCAATTTAAAATTTTTTCATTTATTTTTTGTTTTTGCATTTTCTGGCGTTTCTAGAGGTCTTAGAGGATTTTAGACCTTATTTTCGAATCCTCACATTTCGGGCCTTGATCTTAGCTATCTCTGTCAAAACTCAACCGATTTTGAATCAGAATACCATTTAATTCAATAATTTTCATTTATATCGACTCTGCATCAAAATAATCTTGATTTCGTCAATTTAAAATTTTTTCATTTATTTTTTGTTTTTGCATTTTCTGGCGTTTTTAGAGGTCTTAGAGGATTTTAGACGTTATTTTCGAATCCTCACATTTCGGGCCTTGATCTTAGCTATCTCTGTCAAAACTCAACCGATTTTGAATCGGAATACCGTTTAATTCAATAATTTTCATTTATATCGACTCTGCATCAGAATAATCTTGATTTCGTCAATTTAAAATTTTTTCATTTATTTTTTGTTTTTGCATTTTCTGGCGTTTCTAGAGGTCTTAGAGGATTTTAGACGTTATTTTCGAATCCTCACATTTCGGGCCTTGATCTTGGCTATCTCTGTCAAAACTCAACCGATTTTGAATCGGAATACCATTTAATTCAATAATTTTCATTTATATCGACTCTGCATCAAAATAATCTTGATTTCGTCAATTTAAAAATTTTTTCATTTATTTTTTGTTTTTGCATTTTCTGGCGTTTCTAGAGGTCTTAGAGGATTTTAGACGTTATTTTCGAATCCTCACATTTCGGGCCTTGATCTTAGCTATCTCTGTCAAAACTCAACCGATTTTGAATCGGAATACCATTTAATTCAATAATTTTCATTTATATCGACTCTGCATCAAAATAATCTTGATTTCGTCAATTTAAAATTTTTTCATTTATTTTTTTGTTTTTGCATTTTCTGGCGTTTCTAGAGGTCTTAGAGGATTTTAGACGTTATTTTCGAATCCTCACATTTCGGGCCTTGATCTTAGCTATCTCTGTCAAAACTCAACCGATTTTGAATCGGAATACCATTTAATTCAATAATTTTCATTAATATCGACTCTGCATCAAAATAATCTTGATTTCGTCAATTTAAAATTTATTCATTTATTTTTTGTTTTTGCATTTTCTGGCGTTTCTAGAGGTCTTAGAGGATTTTAGACGTTATTTTCGAATCCTCACATTTCGGGCCTTGATCTTAGCT
>JAEIGM010000566.1:0-19504 GCA_018903735.1 Drosophila cardini
TGCACAAAAGGAGAAGATTGATTTCGGTCAAACGCCAATCAAAACTGTTGAGCAAGAGGTAGCCCTTTGCCTTTTTGTAGCAAAGCACACTGCAATTGCTCCAATTGATCATCTTGGCACTCTTTGCCAAACAAAATTCGGCAACAGCGATATGGTGTCGCGAATAAAATTGCATCGAACCAAATACACTTATATTATTAAGAATGCGTTGGCTCCACATTTTCGCGAAGAGCTAAGAAATGACGTTGGGAACGCCAAATTCAGCTTAATTTTGGATGAATCAACTGACATAACTTTTACAAAGCTACTTGGTAAATAAATATTATTGTTTGTACATTTTTTTATATTTTTAAAAGATTGGAATGTTTTTTAATATAAGTTAATGTATATTTATAATTTTGACTGTTATGGTGTATAGGTGTTGTTATTAATTACGTTTCTGTTGAGCGTAGAGTGATGGTTTCCACGTTCCTTGGTTTAATTTCGTTAGAGAGTGGAGATGCTTTATCTATCGTTAAAGGAATAAAGGAAGAACTCAACAATTGGCAATTGGATGTAAAAAACTTGATAGGCATCGGCACTGATAACGCTAATGTAATGATTGGGTCTAACCGAAGCGTCTATACGGAGCTGAAGAAGGATGCTCCTTCGCTTCTATTAATTAAATGCGTTTGTCATTCTGTGCAACTGGCAGTAAACCATGCCTGCAAGAATTGCTTTCCTGAGGGGTTGGAGTATCTCGTTTACGGAACATACAATTGGTTCTCCAAAAGTTCAAGCCGTCAAATTGCATATAATAAAATTTACAAATGCATAAATGATGAGATGGTATATTTAAATGTAAAAAATCTGTCGTGAACGTTAGTAGTTGTCAATGTCCTCTTGTATTAACATCGATGCTGTTTATTATTATAATGTAATTATTTGTCGACTGTCTTACCCTGTATGTTTTTCATAAACTTCAAGAATTATTTTATTTATAAATATACTTATATATATTATCTAAAGGCACCCCTTAAAATTCCACGAGTGTGTGATACACGATGGCTATCAATCGAAGTAGCTGTAAATAGAATTTTGGACCAGTGGCATGAATTAAAGCTTCATTTTGGTATTGCTGCTACACAAGAAAAATGTCTACAAGCTCAACACCTGTGCGATTTGTTTAAGGACGTTAAGAACCTGTTGTACCTGCAATTCTTGAAGCCCATTTTGCAAGAAATGCAGCATGTAAACAAATGCTTCCAGAGCCAAGAGACCAACTCAACCAAGTTGCTCAATGATCTTATAGTGGCCATAAGATCACTTCAAAATAAAATAATTCCTGAAGTAAACAAGTAAGAAAGACTACAGTCGAGCGAGCCGACTGTAAAAGACCCCGTACTCACGGAAGTGCGCATTTTCCATACGAAAAAGAAGAAAAACGGAGTTATTCACATTTTGTATACATACATATTTATATAAAAATGTATGTAAATATATACACAATTAAATGCACAATTTCCTTACTTTGCTTATTTTAAAAATAAGCCGTATTTATATAAGTATGTAAATGTTTTAAATAACGAAATACTTCTTCTTATTATTCAATATTTTGGGAACAGGTTTTAAAATAAAAAAAATATAATTTATTTAAAATAGTGCTTATAATTAAAATAGAAAATTTATATATTAACTTTGACTGGGACTCGAACCTGCGACCCATGCCGATTTGCAAATGAACGAACCGTAACCCTACCAACTGGTCCACGCTCTACTTCCAAATCGCGTTGATTATTCTCATTGACATTTAATATAAGGCGGGAGTGCATTTTAAAATGTGTTATCATGCGAGACAACAACTATACAAATAAGTATGTATTAGAATTGAAATCTTTTATTCAAAATGGTAAAAATTAAAACAATATCTGCGTTCATTAGCATTGTATGAATCTGTATAGTAACAGAATTTATTTTTGGCGCGTCCCAAAATCAGTTCGGAACAAGTACCAATGAGCGCTAAATGCATATCAACTGAACAACTTACTTCAATTGAACTACGTTAAGCAGTTCAAAGCAGTTGAACAAGTGCAAAGCATAAGCAAAAATATGTATGCATGTATGTATGAATGTGTATGTATATACACATTAATAAATGTATGTACGTGCAAGGGAGTTTTCTGAATTGTTTTGGAATTTCGTATTACTTTTTTTAGCGTACCATGTTACGCAAATACATTTTAAATACAAATAAACGTTATTATTATTTAAAATAGTTTTACAATTTGTGTTAAAATTAAAAAATTTGTATTTAACTTTGGCTGGACTCGAACCTGGGACCCACGCGGATTTGCAAAATAATGAACCGCGACCCTACCAATAAGACCACGCTCTGCTGATAAATCAGTTGGATTATTTTCAATCACATGCAATAATTGCTTGTTTAACACAGTACACTGCTTGCTGCAGTTTGTGTAGGTAAACGTAGACTTTTCTATTGCAAGCAGTGCAAACAAACAATTTGTACATAAAATTCAGCATTTTTGATTAATTTGTTTTATATGTTGTTGTTGTCCGATTTGGACCAAATTTGGTAGGAATATTTTTAATAATTATACACACATCCTCTGGTAGTTTGGTTGCGATCGCTCAACTAACACTACATGTCTTCATACAAATTTTTTATTTTTGACCGGTTTGTCCTATGGGAGCAATAGGCTATAGTTGTCCGAAGTTGTCCGGAACAAACTTGGTGAGGATTGTTATAATGGTACTATACACATATTGTGTGAATTTGGTCTCTCTAGCTCTAGTCGTTTTCAAGTTATGGCGATGTGAAAATAGTTTTTTACAATTTGCGGGGGCGGTGGGGGGCGTGGCAAAAATTTGAAATAAACTTGCACTGCGTACACTACAGACGGACTTTCATTCCAAATTTGGTGTCTCTAGCTCTTGTAGTTTAGAAGAACCAGGTGTTCATACAGACGGACGGACAGACGGTCAGACAGACAGACAGACAGACGGACAGACGGACAGACGGACATCGCTATATCGTCTCGGCTGTTGATGCTGATCAAAAATATATATACTTTATGGGGTCGGAAAAGCCTCCTTCTACCTGTTACGCACATTTCGCTTCAGACAAACCTAATAGACCCCTATACTCTTTTTTAGAGTACGGGGTCTAAAAATCTTAATATTAGCATAATAAACAAAAAAAAAAAAAAAAAAAGAAAAAAAAAATAATATTATCATGAATACTTAAAATAACTTCATTAAGTTACGTTTTTTTTTAAAAGGAGGGAGATGTAGCATGCGTACATACATATATACATACATATGAATAATGCAGCAACACTTTGTTGTGTAAGGCGGCCCCAGAATTGACCGCCTTACATTTTTGTTTGTAGTTTTTTTCCTTGTTATCTTTGTAGTTGATAAGCTAGCCAATGAAGGCGTTATGAATTGTTAATTTAGTTAATTTTAAGTATTGAATTTAATGTACATTTTAAGTTTGTTTTGGCGCCAATGAAGGCAATTAAATTATAAGTTCCATAGCATTTAGACTTTGTATCAAGGACGCGGCGCCCTCTATCGGCAGCGCAGGGAGCGGTCGGGTGCAACTCTGCACGAAAGCTCGGTGGTGAAGAGAGAGCTTTCGTGGTGGAGTTGTGTTGCGACGGCTTCCGCGTGGTTCGATCGAGAGCGTCGCGTCACTTTTCGATCGGACTTGGAAGTGTGCAGACGTCGCGAGTTGGCGCGTCTCGAGCAAGAACAGAGCACGTAAGTTGATGGCAGCGGCCGCCAGGGCCGGAGTTAGGCAGTGCAGCAGGGTAACATAGGGCTATACACAGTAGTTCTAATAGATAATAAAAGATTGCAAAAGACAACACGAAGCGCTTCTTCCTCTCTCTCCATTAACTCTAACCACTTTCTTGTAAACAGGCGAGGGTCTCTTCCCGCCTGCCGTGGGACTATCCCGGCACATCGAACTCTATTCTCTTTACCGTAGATAGGCGAGGGAACAAAAGAGAGGCACAAAAAACGCACACGGGGGGGCGGGTTTTGTTGGTGGGTGCGGAGTGTGTAGGGGCGCAAGCAAGGCACCGAAAAACGGTAAAAGGGGGCCCCGCGCAAAGAATCCGCCCACGAAATTGAATGTTGGCTGTGGGAAAGTGTGATGGTCGACGCCACCGCGACCAAACGAAATGTGAAAAAAAGAAAAAAAACAACCGCGTGTTTTCAGGTGGGCCAGAGGCCGAATTTTCTGGAAAAAAATATATACATATATAGACAATAAAATACAATAATAAATATAACAATAAATACAAAAGAGGAAAAAAAAAAAAAAAAAAAAAAAACGAAAAGAGAAGCGACGTGTGCACAGTGGGCCAGATTCCGAATTTTTCGGAAAGGAAGAAAAGGGAAAAAAAAAAAAAAAATAATAACAATAAAACCAAATAAAACAAGGCGAACAGCGTGGGCGCTTGGCGTACGCGGAGCTGCAGCGAGCCGGAGGCTGAAGCCGAGAAGAGGGCCAGGCCAAGGAGCAGAAGCGACCGGGATTCCGCGGCACTGTGGGCCGGAATTTCTTTTTCTGGTGGAGAAAATATAATAACGCAAGGAAGGCGACAAATCGAAGAGACTCAGGATGGAATCAGGTGAGTCGAAAAATCCTGGTGTAGGCGTGCGCTGGGTGTACTACAGGCGCAGAGAAGACCTCGTGCCAATCCTCCGGGAATTTGACCTGGATGATGGGGGTCGCGTGGAGGACTTGCGGAAGAGGCTCGCCGCGTTCGTTCAGGCGGGTGGCCACTCGGCGGAAGCGTGGACACGACTGGCGGAGCTGGAGGCTCAATATGCCAGGCTTCGGGAGCCGCCTCGGGCAGGTGCGCTACTTGGCGTCGGTGGCGGATCGCGGCAACGGTCGGAGCCCGACCTACGGGATGCGCGCCTTTACGGGCGTGCCGAGCCGCCGTCGTGGGAACCCTCAACGGCGGATGCCAAATTCCCGCCGGAGATCCGACTGGAGGATGCATACGGACACAACAGAGACGTCTCTGGGCCACCGGATTGCGCCAGCGCGCACGAAAGGCCACGAGAGCGCGTGGGCCCCCCCTACGAGGATTCCCGCTCATTGAGGGGCGTGGCGGACCAGGTCCGGAAATGGGGCATGCGCTATGACGGGCAGTCGGACCCTCTTGGGTTTATGGAAACCCTGGAGCAACGAGCGAGGACCTACGGAATCGATCTCGCGTACATGCCCGGAGCCGTAAGCGAGGTGCTGTGCGGGAAGGCCGCTGCATGGTTCCTTACCAGTGGACTGAGTGACGCATCCTGGACTGCCTTTCGGAGGGAATTTCTGGAGTTCTTTTTGCCTCCCAGGTACTTCGAGCGTCTGGAGGACCAGATCAGGTCCCGTCGCCAGCGACGCGGGGAGAAGTTCAAGGACTATTTGGTGGACATAAGGCTACTCATGCGTCACGCCGGATACGGCGCAGCACAGGAGTTGCACCGGGTGTACGAGAATTCTTCCCCGGAGTACCGCTTGTATGTCCGGAGGCAGGACTTTACGTCGTTGCAGCAGCTCACCCAGATGGCGGCGGAGTTCGAAAGCGTGCGGGACCAGGAATGGGCGTTCGTGAAAGACGGCGTTGGAGGAGCTGGGCGTGGTTCGCGTCAGGGGCATGCGAATAGGCCGCCGATGCCCGAAGAGCGGCAGGACAATCCATTTAGGTCGGCGATAGGAGGACCTATAGCGCAGGCACCCCGCGGGGAGGCGCACCCAGGGACGGCCCAGACGGAGGCCATCAACCGGATGATGACGCATCATGGAGGAGCGAATTTTGATCCCCGTAGAGCGTGCCATCGCTGTGGACAGACGGGGCATTTCGCTCGGGAATGTCGAAATGCGAGGATTACCTTCTGCCGGGTCTGTGGCACGGCAGGCAAGAGTAGCTGGGAGTGCTGCGAACGCTCGAGAACGGGAAACGACCAGAGGCGTCCCCCAGCCCGGGAGGGAGGCGGCGCCGGCGACCTGGAATCCCGGTAAGGAGTTCCCCACTAACGATGGAGGGAGGCAAGATCGCCGCGAAGGTGTCGATAGGCGACCGTGAAATCTCGGCCACGGTGGACACGGGGGCGACGAGGAGCTTTATCAGCGGAGACTGGGTGAGAAAGTACAACATACGGGGAGATGTGGTGGAGGAGCGCGCGCGAATCCGGCTGGCGGATGGGTCGGCTTTGGACGTCACGGGCGCGCTGGAGTTGAAGGTCAGCTTCGCCGGAGACACGGTAAGTTTGAGGATGTTGGTCATGCCCACCATGCTGGACCACGCCATCCTGGGCATGGACTTTTTATGCCTTATGGGCACATCCATCAGCTGCGGACAGGCGAAGCTGATCCTGGCGAAGAAAGAAGCAGAGCAGCGTGGCGAGCCGGCGCCACTCACGGGAGTGCGTCCCCCGACAGAAGTTGTCCCGCCCCCCAGGCAGGGATTGACTGCTCGGGCACGCGCCCCGGAAGAAGGCGAGGAAAAGGAATCCGAACGAGAAACGGAGGGCAGAGACGGACCGCCGAGGGTCGATACAACGCCCCCACACGGAGTGCGGATGATGGGGGTGGAAGAAGCGGAGGAGGAGTCACCAGCCAGCGATGCGGTGTGGCCGGAGGATCTGGAGCCGGAGATCCAGCGGTTCTTGGAGGCGGAGTTGGCGCTGTTCGAGGGCTTGAAGGGCGTCACGCACATTGCTGAGCACAGCATACGCATGCGCGACGACAAGCCGCTGAAGCAGCGATACTTCCCCAAGAACCCTGCGATGCAACGAGTCATCGACGAGCAGGTGGATGAGCTGATCCAGGCAGGCGCCATCGAGAAGTCGCGAAGCCCACACAGCGCTCCGATAGTGCTGGTGAAGAAGAAGACGGGGGAGTGGCGCATGTGCATAGACTATCGCCAACTTAATGCGCACTCCATCCCTGACGCCTACCCTGTCCCTCGGATCAATCACATCCTCGAGAGGTTGCGGCATGCGCGGTTCGTATCGACGTTGGACCTGAAGCACGGCTACTGGCAGATCCCGATGGCAGCGGACAGCCGAGAGTGCACGGCTTTCACCGTGCCAGGAAGAGGCCTATATCAGTGGCGAGTCATGCCGTTCGGCTTGCACTCGGCGGGCGCGACATTCCAGAGGGCACTGGATACGGTGATCGGGCCGGAGATGGAGCCCCACGCCTTCGCCTACTTGGATGACATCGTTGTGACCGGCGCCACAAAGGAGGAGCACGTCGAAAACCTCAGGGAGGTTTTCCGCCGGCTTAGAGCGGCCAATTTGAGGCTGAACAGGAAGAAGTGCAGCTTCTTCAGGAAGAGATTGGCGTATCTCGGGCATGTGGTCAGTGGCGAGGGCATCTGCACCGACCCGGAGAAGGTGCAAGCGATCAGGAGTCTTCCCGCCCCCCACAACTTGAAGACGCTGCGGCAGTGTTTAGGGATGGCCTCGTGGTACCGGCGCTTCGTGCCGAACTTTTCGACATTAGTCGAACCGATGACGTCTCTGCTGAAAAAGGGACGCAAATGGACGTGGGGCGAGGAACAGGAGGAGGCCTTGAAGCAGCTGAAGGAAAAGCTAACGTCGGCTCCGGTCCTCGCATGCCCTAACTTCTCGGAAAAGTTCGTGCTGCAGACTGACGCGAGCGACTACGGCCTCGGAGCAGTCCTGACGCAGACCGTAGAAGGGGAGGAGAGGGTCGTCGCATACGCCAGCAGGAAGCTCTCGAAGGCAGAGATGAATTACTCTGCGACGGAGAAGGAGTGCCTGGCAATCGTCTGGGCGATCCGGAAGCTCCAGTGTTACCTGGAAGGATACCGATTCGAGGTGGTGACGGATCACTTGGCCCTCAAATGGCTCAACTCAATCGAGAGCCCCACTGGAAGGATCGCAAGATGGGCGCTCGAACTGCAACAGTTCCAGTTCGACGTTCGTTATCGCCGGGGTAAGTTGAATGTAGTAGCAGATACACTTTCCCGACAGCCGCTAGGCGAGTGCCAGCGGGCCGTCGTGGTGGAAACCCCATGTGGTTGGATAGCGAAGATGCGCGGACTAATCAGACGCGAGCCCGAGAAGTACGCCGACTACGTGGAAGAGAACGAGAATCTATACAGGAACCTTGGCCGGAGAATAGACGACGACGACTACATACCATGGAAGCTGTGTGTCCCGAAGGAACGAAGGACGCGAGTGCTGGAAGAGTGCCACGACGCCCCCACGGCTGGCCATCAGGGCGTGAGGAAAACCGTGGCGAGGTTGGCACAGCGCTATTATTGGCCGGGAATGTTTAGGGACGCAGCCCGATATGTGAGGGGCTGTGAGAGTTGCCAAAGGTTCAAGACGGAGCAAAGGAGGCCGGTGGGGAAGATGCTGACGAGACAGGTGGCGGAGCCGATGGCGGTGTTGTGCGCAGACTTCGTGGGACCCCTTCCTCGGTCGAGACATGGGAACACTGTGCTGCTGGTTTTCCACGACGCTTTCTCAAAGTGGGTGGAATTGGTCCCCCTCAGAAGAGCGACAGCAGCGCTACTACAAAGAGCGTTTCGGGAAAGGATCCTGTCCAGATTCGGAGTGCCAAAAACGTTCGTGTGCGACAATGGAGTGCAGTTCACTAGTACGGCGTTTAAGGGATACATGGAATCCCTAGGAGTGACGCTGCAGCACACAGCGCCCTACTGCCCGCAGGAGAACCCCACCGAGAGGACTAACAGGACGGTCAAGACGATGATCGCGCAGTTTGTGGACGGACGGCAGGACTCCTGGGACGAGTTGCTGCCGGAGATAGCGTTGGCCGTGAACTCGAGCGTCTCGGACTCTACGGGATTCAGCCCAGCCTACCTGGTTCAGGGAAGAGAACCGCGCCTCCCTGCGGCGTTCTACGAAGAAGTCACTCCCGGGTCGGCCGCGGTCCAGCTAGACCCGAGGAAAAAGGAGGAGAAAATGAAAGAGATCTTCGAAATTGTTCGGAGCAATCTACAACGGGCATCGAAGGACCAAGGAAGATCCTACAACTTGAGACGACGAGAGTGGCGCCCTGCGATCGGAGATTTGGTATGGTTGAGGCAGCACCAGCTGTCCAATGCAGCCGAGGGTTTCGCGGCCAAGCTGGGCCCTAAGTATGGAGGGCCCTACCGGGTGGTGCATTTCATTTCCCCCAACATCGTGCGACTCGCCCGGCAAGGCGAGCGCAAGAGAAGGGTGGCCAATCTAACCGCTTTGAAACCCTTCTTTCAGTGTACAAATGGGGAATACCCAGATTCTTCCGACGAAGGTGAGGCGCGGCAAGACGGCAGCGAGGGTGGCGCATCCAAGGCGCGGCAGGAGGGCCAACGCAGTAACTAATCATCACCCCACCTCGATATCTAACAATTTCTAACACCCCAAACGTCGCCTAACTAAACATAATTAACATTAAGAATTTCTGTACTTTGTTAGCTGCACTGATAGGGAACTGATAGGAGGTTAAGGAACAGTAGTTGATTATTTTAAGTTTCAGATGGAAGACGAAATTATAACGATAAGCAGCGAGGAGGAAGCAGCCGACGGATGTCACGTGGAGGACGTGAGCAGCGACGACACGGAGCCGTTCCCTGAGCCGCGAGCGCGCGCAAACCGGGGGGATCCCCGCCGAGGGAGGCCATTCCGCCGTTCCCGACCGGAGACAAGGCCGTTGCACACGGTCGTGCGGTCGACCACCCAGGTGTTCGAACGGCTGGAGGATGCCTTCATGGCGATGAAAGTGACCACCACAACGGTCTACATCCACGCCCCCGGGCTACGGCGCACCCCACCGTATTTTGAGGAGCCCCCGTCACCAGGGCGGTCGGCTATGGTGATGGACCCCGACGACGGGCCAGCTCGGGTGGTGTTGCCGGAGAACGAGCTAGCGGTTCCGGCCCAGAGAGTAGGGGAGAGCGACTGCAGGGAGTCCGACGGGGAACGCTGTCCCCCTGTAGTCGACCTGCTCCTCGAGAGAAAGGAGGGTCGACAGCCACGGCGTCGGAGTTGCGAGGAGGATGCGGGATGCGGAGCCGCCTCAATCGACGCGACCCCGAAGGTCGCAGAGGAGGGGAACCACGACAGGGAGGGCTATCCCCCTGGGGTCGGTTCACCCCTGAAGGAGCAAGTGGTGGTATCGGAGGCTGAGGCCGCAGAAACAAAGAACAGCGACAGGGAGAGCGAGGAGCACGCGGTTGGCCCGTTTGTGGAGACGGATGAGGAGTCCGCAGGCAGCGGCTGGCGAGTGGGCGACAGACCGTCGCGCAACCCTCGACCCGCAGAAACCATCCCTAGAGCCGAGTATGTCGCACACTTCGAGCCGGCCGAGTCAGACGAGGAGGGGGGACCCCTATTCAGACGCCGATTCGATGGAATGCGGTTCGAGGTCGACCGCACGAGCGTTTGCCCCCGGGTCAGCATCCGATACTGGCCGAAGGAGGTCCCGCGAGGACGCGCAAGCAAGCGTCTGGGCTCGCGCAGACGGCAAACGCTCGGGTCGCCCGTGAGCCCGCCGGGAAAAAGGACAGTGGTCCCACGGTCGCCGGTCACACCGGTTAACCCACGAAAACGGCATCACGACCCGGGCGACTTATACCCCGAAGGCGCGATCCCGCCGATGAGGGTGCCCGAGGTGGAGGCGTTCAGGATGCAGGTGGAGGGCGAGGAACCGGTCCGTCCCACGACGACACAGGAGGAGGAGCTACTGGCGGACTTCGAGGATGTGTTGGAGGGTTGGAGGCCAGAATTTGAAGATTTGCTCTCCGCCATGGCGACGCCGGAGACTCCCGCCCCACCCGCCAACTGGAAGGTCTTCCCGAGGGGCACCATGTTGAGTGCTGAAACCATCGCCCTGTTGCAACGCGAGATCACGGTCGCGGAGAGGAGTAGCTATCGCCGCACGCGGTTCAAGGTGGACGACGGCGACCAGACATTGAGTGTGACCATCACCAAGGCAGGAGCGGTGGTGGTCACCTCTGCGGAGAAAGGGGGGGGTGTAAGGCGGCCCCAGAATTGACCGCCTTACATTTTTGTTTGTAGTTTTTTTTCTTTTATCTTTGTAGTTGATAAGCTAGCCAATGAAGGCGTGTTATGAATTGTTAATTTAGTTAGTTTTAAGTATTGAATTTAATGTACATTTTTAAGTTTGTTTTGGCGCCAATGAAGGCAATTAAATTATAAGTTTCATAGCATTTAGACTTTGTATTAAGGACGCGGCGCCCTCTATCGGCAGCGCGGGGAGCGGTCGGGTGCAACTCTGCACGAAAGCTCGGTGGTGAAGAGAGAGCTTTCGTGGTGGAGTTGTGTTGCGACAGCTTCCGCGTGGTTCGATCGAGAGCGTCGCGTCACTTTTCGATCGGACTTGGAAGTGTGCAGACGTCGCGAGTTGGCGCGTCTCGAGTAAGAACAGAGCACGTAAGTTGATGGCAGCGGCCGCCAGGGCCGGAGTTAGGCAGTGCAGCAGGGTAACATAGGGCTATACACAGTAGTTCTAGTAGATAATAAAAGATTGTAAAAGACAACACGAAGCGCTTCTTCCTCTCTCTCCACTAACTCTAACCACTTTCTTGTAAACAGGCGAGGGTCTCTTCCCGCCTGCCGTGGGACTATCCCGGCACATCGAACTCTATTCTCTTTCCCGTAGATAGGCGAGGGTCTCTTCCCGCCTGCCGTGGGACTATCCCGGCACATTGAATTCTATTTTCTTTCCTGTAGATAGGCGAGGGTCTCTTCCCGCCTGCCGTGGGACTATCCCGGCGTATTGAACTCTTTTCCCTTTCCCGTAGATAGGCGAGGGTCTCTTCCCGCCTGCCGTGGGACTATCCCGGCGCGTCGTTACCCCCTCCCCCCAATAGCGTTCTGTTCTGCAGGTTGTTTTTTCTTTCGCTCTTTCTCACGTCACCCGCACCCGAACTGCAGCGTCATTGCATCAAACAAATTTCTTGCAAAGAGCGACCCTGGGCAGACTGAGATCTGTACCCCGGCTGGGAATCGTCTCGATCAGAGCAGAGAGAAGTCTCTCTGCAAAACTAAACTGGACTATCAATTATCTTTGGAAACATTTCCACTACACAGGACTTCTTTTCCAAATTTTACTGCTCTAGAATTAAACATATTGGTTTCGTCTAAAGCAACGTCCCTTGCAACAATAAATTTTTCTTTAATGGCATCCCATAATTTAAGTTCATTTGGTTCATATCCTATAAATATGGATTTATATGATTTCTCATCAAATTGACCCTTTTTAATTTTATTGTGTACATACACAGTTGAACCAAACACTCTAAGATATTTTAAATTGGGCTTCCTATTGTGCCACATCTCATATGGGGTTTTTGTGCCGTTACCAAGTGCTTTGCCTGGGGTTCTATTTATTAAATATGTTGCCGTAAGGACAGCTTCACCCCAGAAGCTTTTGTCTAGTTGTGCACCACTTACCATGGCACGAGCTTTCTCTGTAATGGTCCTTATCATTCGTTCCGACACACCATTCAACTGAGGTGTGCGTGGCACGGTTAAATGATAACTCAACCCTTTTGATACGCAGAATTCGCGCATCTTATTCGAAAGGTACTCTCTACCATTGTAAATATACAAATTGACAATCTTAAGATTAAAACAAGTAAGAAAGGCTACAGTCGAGCTAGCCGACTGTAAAAGACCCCGTACTCATAGTATTTGCAATAAAACACTTTGAAACAAAACCATCAGTTTGTAATAGGGATGCAAATCGCCAAGAAAATGCCGATATCGATATTAATTAAAATATCACACCAAACAAATATCGATATTATCAACAACTGAATTCAAATACGATATATCGCTATAGATATAGACATAATGACCAAATATCGCAAGCGATATTATATCGCATTTATAATTACTATGGTATTGAATATCGATATATAATAAATCGTATAGTATGCATACATGTGCGTGCATCGTCCGCAAGCAGTGCAGTCGCTACACAAGCAGTGCAGTCGCTACACAAGCAGTGAAACGTTTGCTTTGACGTTGCGTGTAATTGTAAACTTTGTTACGTGTCTAGCTCTTTTGTTTATTGCCCGATTTGTATGCAACTTTCAGGATAGTTTGTGATACTTTGTCTCCAAACGAATTTGAAATTACAATAGCGTACGATAAGTGCAAATGCCTTAAAAATGGCATTGAAGTTTGAAAATTATTTCATTCGTGTGGGAAAACGGGGCGTGGCAGTCCAAAAATTTTAATGACAATGCATTTATGCTGTCTCTAGCAACTTACATACCAAAAATGGTTTTCCTAAGTGCTATATTTACTGTGATATTCGCTTGAAACATCAATTTTTTCCTAGGTGACCATAGTTTTTTACAATTTGCGGGGGCGGTAAGGGGCGTGGCAAAGATTTGAAATAAACTTGATCTGCTCGCGAAGCAGACGGACTTTCATTCTAAATTTGGTGGCTCTAGCTTTTGTAGTTTAAAAGATCCAGGTGTTCATACGGACGGACGGACAGACGGACAGACGGACAGACGGACATCGCTATATCGACTCGGCTGTTGATGCTGATCAAGAATATATATACTTTATGGGGTCGGCCACGCCTCCTTCTGCCTGTTACGCACATTTCGCTTCAGACAAACTTAATAGACCCCTCTACTCTTTTTCAGAGTACGGGGTCTAATGAGTTTCGCTCTTTGCCACAAAATCTTTGAATGCGTTGAATACATCTGATTTGTATTTCAACAAATAGGTTACACAATAATGTGTAAATTGGTCTATAAAAATTACAAAATAATTTTTATCATCTATTGTTACTGGTGTAATTGGGGCACAAACATCAGAATGTACAACAAGGGTCGTTTAATATAACTTTTATCTTTATACTGTTTAAGTGGCAACCTAGCCTGTTTTCCATTCAAACAATGTTCACAAATTTCATCTGATATTTCTAAGTCACAAAGAAGACTGCTGTCACAAAATAAATTATTTTTCTTTATTTCAATATATATTATATTATATGTCCCAATCTCTCATGCCATAACCGATATTTATTTTTATTCCTTGCATCTGCGCTGTATGCTTGGAATTTAACTACAGGTATATTATTGAACATACCTGACTCCTTAATAACGATCACTCCATTTTTGGATATTGACACAGCGTCACTTTCAAACTTAATCGTCATCCCAGCCTGTTGCAGGCGCTTGACGGACGTGAGGTTTTCTGCTGCCTCCTCGCAATAAAGCACATCCTCCAAAGTGATATTGTGTGCATTGTGCAGTCGCACAATTCCACACTTCGTAGCATGAATATATGCGCCTTCTTTTGCCACTGCGATTTTAATGGGCTGCTCCAAAACCACGTAATCAGCAAACAGTGATTCGTCATTGATTAAATGATCAGCTGCGCCCAAATCAAGTATAAAAACACGTTCATAGTTTTTTTTATTACAGTTGCAAGTTGAGCTTGATTTTTATCTTTATTATTGTTTTCTTTATTATTTTCTGCTTTGTTTTTATTAATCCTAATAAAATGGTAACAATTTTTCTTTAAATGCCCCTCTTTTCCACAATAATGACATTTCATATTATTTTTAGCTTTTCCCTTAAACAATTTTTTTTGTTGTGCGTTTCTAGCCTTAAAAACATTATTATACCCGTTACTCGTAGAGTAAAAGGGTATATTGTATTCGTTGCAATGTATGTAACAGGGAGAAGGAGACATGGCAGACCCCATAAAGTATATATATTCTTGATCAGCATGACTAGCCGAGTCGATATAGCCATGTCCGTCTGTCCGTCTGTTCGTCTGTCCGTCCGTCCGTCTGTCCGTCTGTCCGTCTGTGTGAACAAAAGGATCTCAGAGACTATAAGAGCTAGAAAGGCCCGAGTGGTCGCAAACGAAAGATAAAATGCCCAAGCAGTACAAGTTTGCTTTTGTTTTTTGACACGCCCACTTTAGGGCGTTCTATGTGCATACAAAGGTAAAAACAGGTAAAAATAGCATGTTTTAGTATAGAAAACTTTTTTGTTAGTAATGCTATCTAAACCAAATTGACACAGAAAGTACACGTCCAGGGATTTCGTATACTGACCAAGTTTGATCCAAATCGGACAACTATATCATATAGCTCCCATAGGGACAATCGGTCAAAAAATACGCTCCAAATATGAATTTATGTGAATAACTTTTGCATTGGCCAAGCAATCGAAGTGAAACTTACACAGAATATATCTTTCAATAATATAAACATATTGACTAAGTTTCATCCAAATCGGACGACTATATCGTATAGCTCCCATAGGGACAATCGGTCAAAAATACGCTCCAAATATGAATTTATATGAATAACTTTTGCATTGGCCAAGCAATCGAAGGGAAACTTACACAGAATATATCTGTCTATAATATAAATATGTTATCCAAGTTTCATTCAAATCGGACGACTATATCGTATAGCTCCCATAGGGACGATCGGTCAAAAATACGCTGTAAATATGATTTTGTATGAAAATTTTCTGCGTTTCTCAAGTCATCTGAATTAAAACCAATAGGGTCGATTACCTAAACGATTGTACTATTATTAATATTATTAATAATATATTATATTGTTAATAATATAATTAAACTGAGTAACGGGTATCCTAAAGTCGCGAGGCGACTATAGCATTCTTTCTTGTTTTTTTTTAAATTATAATTTCTTTTTCCAACTGCACTCATAACCTTTTTTACTTGTATCTGTCTTTCACTTCTTAATTTTATTTCAAAATCTAACAACTTATTTTTTACAAAACCTAACGATAGAGTGTCGTCCGATACAGTTTCAATTGCAGTTATTACGCTGTTGTGAGATGAAGGCATAGTATTCAGCAAATACGCAACCTTTTTCATCTCTTCCATTTTTGCGCCAGCCGCTAATAACTCACACACTATTTCGTCAAACACAATAAAATGACTCGAGAGCGTCGTTTCACTTAACAGTTTCAGTGAAATCAAACGTTTGTGTGCAGCTAACTGCGACGCAAGGCTTCTGCGCTCATATATGGGGTCTAAATTCTGGAGAATTGCACGCGCCGAAATGTCGCCTTCTGCAAAGCTAAGGAATGAGTCACTTAAATGGTTAATTAACAAGCTCTTTGCAGTTCGATCTGCCTGTTTTCAAGTATCGTCAACCTCCTTAGGAATTTCGTCATCCACCACTTTAAGTATATTTAATTCACTTAATAAAACCCTGACTCGGAATTTTCATACGGAATATTTTTCTCCATTAAAAGGTTTAATATTGTTCTTGTTCTTCTTCATATTGTGTTTTTGACCCCGTACTCTAAAAAAGAGTATAGGGGTCTATTAGGTTTGTCTGAAGCGAAATGTGCGTAACAGGTAGAAGGAGGCTTTTCCGACCCCATAAAGTATATATATTTTTGATCAGCATCAACAGCCGAGACGATATAGCGATGTCCGTCTGTCCGTCTGTCTGTCTGTCTGTCTGTCCGTCTGTTCGTCCGTCTGTATGAACACCTGGTTCTTCTAAACTACAAGAGCTAGAGACACCAAATTTGGAATGAAAGTCCGTCTGTAGTGTACGCAGTGCAAGTTTATTTCAAATTTTTGCCACGCCCCCCACCGCCCCCGCAAATTGTAAAAAACTATTTTCACATCGCCATAACTTGAAAACGACTAGAGCTAGAGAGACCAAATTCACACAATATGTGTATAGTACCATTAAAACAATCCTTACAAAGTTTGTTCCGGATCGGACAACTATAGCCTATTGCTCCCATAGGACAAACCGGTCAAAAATAAAAAATTTGTATGAAGACATGTAGTGTTAGTTGAGCGATCGCAACCAAACTACCAGAGGATGTGTGTATAATTATTAAAAATATTCCTACCAAATTTGGTCCAAATCGGACAACAACAACATATAAAACAAATTAATCAAAAATGCTGAATTTTATGTACAAATTGTTTGTTTGCACTGCTTGCAATAGAAAAGTCTACGTTTACCTACACAAACTGCAGCAAGCAGTGTACTGTGTTAAACAAGCAATTATTGCATGTGATTGAAAATAATCCAACTGATTTATCAGCAGAGCGTGGTCTTATTGGTAGGGTCGCGGTTCATTATTTTGCAAATCCGCGTGGGTCCCAGGTTCGAGTCCAGCCAAAGTTAAATACAAATTTTTTAATTTTAACACAAATTGTAAAACTATTTTAAATAATAATAACGTTTATTTGTATTTAAAATGTATTTGCGTAACATGGTACGCTAAAAAAAAGTAATACGAAATTCCAAAACAATTCAGAAAACTCCCTTGCACGTACATACATTTATTAATGTGTATATACATACACATTCATACATACATGCATACATATTTTTGCTTATGCTTTGCACTTGTTCAACTGCTTTGAACTGCTTAACGTAGTTTAATTGAAGTAAGTTGTTCAGTTGATATGCATTTAGCGCTCATTGGTACTTGTTCCGAACTGATTTTGGGACGCGCCAAAAATAAATTCTGTTACTATACAGATTCATACAATGCTAATGAACGCAGATATTGTTTTAATTTTTACCATTTTGAATAAAAGATTTCAATTCTAATACATACTTATTTGTATAGTTGTTGTCTCGCATGATAACACATCTTAAAATGCACTCCCGCCTTATATTAAATGTCAATGAGAATAATCAACGCGATTTGGAAGTAGAGCGTGGACCAGTTGGTAGGGTTACGGTTCGTTCATTTGCAAATCGGCATGGGTCGCAGGTTCGAGTCCCAGTCAAAGTTAATATATAAATTTTCTATTTTAATTATAAGCACTATTTTAAATAAATTATATTTCTTTTATTTTAAAACCTGTTCCCAAAACATTGAATAATAAGAAGAAGTATTTCTTTTTTTAAAAACATTTAATATGTATATTTAAAACATTTACATACTTATATAAATACGGCTTATTTTTAAAATAAGCAAAGTATGGAAATTGTGCATTTAATTGTGTATATATTTACATACATTTTTATATAAATATGTATGTATACAAAATGTGAATAACTCCGTTTTCTTTTTTTTTTGTATGGAAAATGCGCACTTCCGTGAGTACGGGGTCTTTTACAGTCGGCTCGCTCGACTGTAGTCTTTTCTTACTTGTTTTTAATGTTATATATATACACACACTGCTATATATAGTTATATATCGACAACCCACTACACACACACAAAACACATTATACTTATATTACAAACACTTATGCTGTAAACATAAATCGCCGAGCTATGAACATAGACTCCCGAAAAATCCTAATGTAAACATTCCCATAAATTAACTTAAACATAAAAATTGTAAGACGATATCAGAATCGCCACTATAAACAAAGACTCCCGAAAAATCCCAATTAGTTTAAACATTCCCATTAAATAACTTAAACATAACAAGAAGGAAAGGCTACAGTCGAGCGAGCCGACTGTAAAAGACCCCGTACTCCTTACAAATCAACAATCCTCGACCGATTAGTCCTATGGGCGTTATAGACTACAGTTGTCCTATCAGGACCAGACTTGGTGAGGACAGTAACAATGGAATCATACACATAATGTGCTAGATTGGTTGCAATCGCTCAACTAAAAACTTCATGTTTCCATACAAATCACCAATTTTCGACCGATTTGTTCTATGGGAGCTATAGGCTATAGTTGTTCGATTCGGACCAAACTTGGTGAGGATAGTTTTAATGGTACCATATATATAATGTGTTACTTTGCCTGCAATCGCTCAACTAAAACTTCATGTCTCCATACAAATCACAAATTTTCGACTGATTTGTCCTATGTGGGGTCCGATCCGGACCAAACTTGGGGGGGATAGTTATAATGGTACCATATACATATTGTGAAATCGCTACCAAAACTTCATGTCCCATACAAATCACCGCCTCGACCGATTTGTCCTATGGGAGCTATAGGCTATAGTTGTCCGATCCGGACCAAGCTTGGTGAGGACGTAACAATGGCATACTATACATGTGTTAGTTTGTGTCTGCTTTGGTTTCATCGCTCAACTAAAACTTCATGTCTCCATACAAATCACCAATTTTCGACCGATTTGTCCTATGGGGAGCTATAGGCTATAGTTGCCGATTCGGACCAAGCTTAGTGAGGACAGTAACAATGGCATCATACACATCATGTGTTAGTTTGGTCTCAATCGCTCAGCTAAAACTTCAAATCACCAATTTTCGACCGATTTGTCCTATGGGAGAAAGTAAAGGCTGTAGTTCGATCCGGACCAAACTTGGTGAGGATAGTTATAATGGTACCATACACAAAATGTGTGAATTTGGTCTCTCTAGCTTTAATCGATTTCAAGTTATGGTGATGTGAAAAAAGTTTTTTACGATTTGCGTGGGCGGTAGGGGGCGTGGCAAAAATTTGAAATAAACTTAACCTGCCTGACATATAGACGGACTTTCATTCCAAATTTGGAAGCTCTA
>JAEIGM010000474.1:0-25045 GCA_018903735.1 Drosophila cardini
ATAATGCATGCAAAACTGTATAATTAGGGAAAGCCTTGGATAAAGTGACCGCTTTAGAGCAAAACCTATATATAGGGAGTGGTGTCGCGCAAGGTATGTCAAATGCGAAAAAAAATTGAATATAGAAATTCTATATGACTGTGGTGCAATATCTTGCCGGCATGGGTTTAAATATTTTATGGTGCAAAAATAATTAAGTTTAATACTGTACTATTAATATAATGCATGCAAAATTGTATAATTAGGGAAAGCCTTGGATAAAGTGACCGCTTTAGAGAAAACGTGTCACAAAACCTATATAGGGAGTGGTGTCGCGCAAGGTATGTCAAATGCGAAAAAAATTGAATATAGAAATTCTATATGACTGTGGTGCAATATCTTGCCGGCATGGGTTTTAATATTTTATGGTGCAAAAATAACGAAGTTTAATACTGTACTATTAATATAATGCATGCAAAATTGTATAATTAGGGAAAGCCTTGGATAAAGTGACCGCTTTAGAGAAAACGTGTCACAAAACCTATATAGGGAGTGGTGTTGCGCAAGGTATGTCAAATGAGAAAAAAATTGAACATAGAAATTCTATATGACTGTGGTGCAATATCTTGCCGGCATGGGTTTCAGTATTATATGGTGCAAAAATAACGAAGTTTAATACTGTACTATTAATATAACGCATGCAAAATTGTAAAATAAGGAAAGCCTTGGATAAAGTGACCGCTTTAGAGAAAACGTGTCACAAAACCTATATAGGGAGTGGTGTCGCGCAAGGTATGTCATATGCGAAAAAAATTGAATATAGAAATTCTATATGACTGTGGTGCAATATCTTGCCGGCATGGGTTTCAGTATTATATGGTGCAAAAATAATGAAGTTTAATAGTGTATTATTAATATAATGCATGCAAAATTGTATTTTGAAGGAAAGCCTTGGATAATGAAAGTGACGCTTTAGAGAAAACGTGTCACAAAACCTATATAGGGAGTGGTGTTGCGCAAGGTATGTCAAATGAAAAAAAATTGAATATAGAATTTTTTGCAATATCTTGCGGTATGGTCAAATAATGTTTTTTGTTTTTATTTCGCAAAAGGTATGTCAAATGGAAAAAATTGAATATAGAAATTCTATATGACTGTGGTGCAATATCTTGCCGGCATGGGTTTCAGTATTATATGGTGCAAAAATAATGAAGTTTAATAGTGTATTATTATAGAATGGATGCAAAATTGTAAAATAAGGGAAGCCTTGGATAAAGTGACCGCTTTAGAGAAAACGTGTCACAAAACCTATATAGGGAGTGGTGTTGCGCAAGGTATGTCAAATGCGAAAAAAATTGAACATAGAAATTCTATATGACTGTGGTGCAATATCTTGCCGGCATGGGTTTCAATATTTTATGGTGCAAAAATAATGAAGTTTAATACTGTATTATTAATATAATGCATGCAAAATTGTAATAATTAGGGAAAGCCTTGGATAAAGTGACCGCTTTTAGAGAAAACGTGTCACAAAACCTATATAGGGAGTGGTGTCGCGCAAGGTATGTCAAATGCGAAAAAAATTGAATATAGAAATTCTATATGACTGTGGTGCAATATCTTGCCGGCATGGGTTTTAATATTTTATGGTGCAAAAATAACGAAGTTTAATACTGTACTATTAATATAATGCATGCAAAATTGTATAATTAGGGAAAGCCTTGGATAAAGTGACCGCTTTAGAGAAAACGTGTCACAAAACCTATATAGGGAGTGGTGTCGCGCAAGGTATGTCAAATGCGAAAAAAATTGAATATAGAAATTCTATATGACTGTGATGCAATATCTTGCCGGCATGGGTTTTAATATTTTATGGTGCAAAAATAACGAAGTTTAATACTGTACTATTAATATAATGCATGCAAAATTGTATAATTAGGGAAAGCCTTGGATAAAGTGACCGCTTTAGAGAAAACGTGTCACAAAACCTATATAGGGAGTGGTGTTGCGCAAGGTATGTCAAATGGTATATGAGAAAAAAATTGAATATAGAAATTCTATATGACTGTAGTGCAATATATTGCCGGCATGGGTTTTAATATTTTATGGTGCAAAAATAATGAAGTTTAATACTGTACTATTAATATAATGCATGCAAAATTGTATAATTAGGGAAAGCCTTGGATAAAGTGACCGCTTTAGAGAAAACGTGTCACAAAACCTATATAGGGAGTGGTGTCGCGCAAGGTATGTCAAATGCGAAAAAAATTGAATATAGAAATTCTATATGACTGTGGTGCAATATCTTGCCGGCATGGGTTTTAATATTTTATGGTGCAAAAATAACGAAGTTTAATACTGTACTATTAATATAACGCATGCAAAATTGAATAATAAGGGAAAGCCTTGGATAAAGTGACCGCTTTAGAGAAAACGTGTCACAAAACCTATATAGGGAGTGGTGTCGCGCAAGGTATGTCAAATGAGAAAAAAATTGAATATAGAAATTCTATATGACTGTAGTGCAATATATTGCCGGCATGGGCTTTGATATTTTATGGTGCAAAAATAATGAAGTTTAATAGTGTACTATTAATATAACGCATGCAAAATTGCATAATAAGGGAAAGCCTTGGATAAAGTGACCGCTTTAGAGAAAACGTGTCACAAAACCTATATAGGGAGTGGTGTTGCGCAAGGTATGTCAAATGAGAAAAAAATTGAACATAGAAATTCTATATGACTGTGGTGCAATATCTTGCCGGCATGGGTTTCAATATTTTATGGTGCAAAAATAACGAAGTTTAATACTGTATTATTAATATAATGCATGCAAAATTGTAAAATTAGGGAAAGCCTTGGATAAAGTGACCGCTTTAGAGAAAACGTGTCACAAAACCTATATAGGGAGTGGTGTCGCGCAAGGTATGTCATATGCGAAAAAAATTGAATATAGAAATTCTATATGACTGTGGTGCAATATCTTGCCGGCATGGGTTTCAGTATTATATGGTGCAAAAATAATGAAGTTTAATAGAGTATTATTATATAATGCATTGAAAATTGTATTTTGAAGGAAAGCCTTGGATAATGCGAAAGTTTTAGAGAAAACGTGTCACAAAACCTATATAGGGAGCGGTGTTCTGCAATGTATGTCAAACGAGAAAAAAATTGAACACAAAATACTATATGACTGTGGTGCAGTATCTTGCCGGCATGGGTTTCAATTTTATATTGTGCAAAAATATCGAAGTTTTATAGTGTATTGTTAATATAATGCATGAAAAATTGAATTACAAGGGAAAGCCTTGGATAAAGTGACCGCTTTAGAGAACACGTGTCACAAAACCTATATAGGGAGTGGTGTTGCGCAAGATTTGTCATATGCGAAAAAAATTGAATATAGAAATTCTATATGACTGTGGTGCAATATCTTGCCGGCATGGGTTTCAATATTTTATGGTGCAAAAATAATGAAGTTTAATACTGTACTATTAATATAATGCATGAAAAATTGTATAATTTGAGGGAAAGCCTTGGATAAAGTGACCGCTTTAGAGAAAACGTGTCACAAAACCTATATAGGGAGTGGTGTCGCGCAAGGTATGTCAAATGCGAAAAAAATTGAATATAGAAATTCTATATGACTGTGGTGCAATATCTTGCCGGCATGGGTTTTAATATTTTATGGTGCAAAAATAACAAAGTTTAATACTGTACTATTAATATAACGCATGCAAAATTAAATTATAAGGGAAAGCCTTGGATAAAGTGACCGCTTTAGAGAAATCGTGTCTCAAAACCTATATAGGGAGTGGTGTCGCGCAAGGTATGTCAAATGCGAAAAAAATTGAACATAGAAATTCTATATGACTGTGGTGCAATATCTTGCCGGCATGGGTTTCAATATTTTATGGTGCAAAAATAATGAAGTTTAATAGTGTATTATTAATATAATGCATGCAAAATTGTATAATAAGGGAAAGCCTTGGATAAAGTGACCGCTTTAGAGAAAACGTGTCACAAAACCTATATAGGGAGTGGTGTCGCGCAAGGTATGTCAAATGCGAAAAAAATTGAACATAGAAATTCTATATGACTGTGGTGCAATATCTTGCCGGCATGGGTTTCAGTATTATATGGTGCAAAAATAACGAAGTTTAATACTGTACTATTAATATAATGCATGCAAAATTGTATAATAAGGGAAAGCCTTGGATAAAGTGACCGCTTTAGAGAAAACGTGTCACAAAACCTATATAGGGAGTGGTGTCGCGCAAGGTATGTCAAATGAAAAAAAAATTGAACATAGAAATTCTATATGACTGTCGTGCAATATCTTGCCGGCATGGGCTTTCATATTTTATGGTGCAAAAATAATGAAGTTTAATAGTGTATTATTAATATAATGCATGCAAAATTGTATAATAAGGGAAAGCCTTGGATAAAGTGACCGCTTTAGAGAAAACGTGTCACAAAACCTATATAGGGAGTGGTGTCGCGCAAGGTATGTCAAATGCGAAAAAAATTGAATATAGAAATTCTATATGACTGTGGTGCAATATCTTGCCGGCATGGGTTTCAATATTTTATGGTGCAAAAAATAACGAAGTTTAATACTGTACTATTAATATAATGCATGCAAAATTGTATAATTAGGGAAAGCCTTGGATAAAGTGACCGCTTTAGAGAAAACGTGTCACAAAACCTATATAGGGAGTGGTGTCGCGCAAGGTATGTCATATGCGAAAAAAATTGAATATAGAAATTCTATATGACTGTGGTGCAATATCTTGCCGGCATGGGTTTCAGTATTATATGGTGCAAAAATAATGAAGTTTAATAGAGTATTATTATATAATGCATTGAAAATTGTATTTTGAAGGAAAGCCTTGGATAATGCGAAAGTTTTAGAGAAAACGTGTCACAAAACCTATATAGGGAGTGGTGTTGCGCAAGGTATGTCAAATGAGAAAAAAATTGAACATAGAAATTCTATATGACTGTGGTGCAATATCTTGCCGGCATGGGTTTCAGTATTATATGGTGCAAAAATAATTAAGTTTAATATTGTATTATTAATATAATGCATGCAAAATTGTAAAATTAGGAAAAGCCTTGGATAAAGTGACCGCTTTAGAGAAAACGTGTCACAAAACATATATAAGGAGTGATGTCGCGCAAGGTATGTCATATGCGAAAAAAATTGAATATAGAAATTCTATATGACTGTGGTGCAATATCTTGCCGGCATGGGTTTCAGTATTATATGGTGCAAAAATAATGAAGTTTAATAGAGTATTATTATATAATGCATTGAAAATTGTATTTTGAAGGAAAGCCTTGGATAATGCGAAAGTTTTAGAGAAAACGTGTCACAAAACCTATATAGGGAGTGGTGTTGCGCAAGGTATGTCAAATGAGAAAAAAATTGAACATAGAAATTCTATATGACTGTGGTGCAATATCTTGCCGGCATGGGTTTCAGTATTATATGGTGCAAAAATAATTAAGTTTAATATTGTATTATTAATATAATGCATGCAAAATTGTAAAATTAGGAAAATCGTTGGATAAAGTGACCGCTTTAGAGAAAACGTGTCACAAAACATATATAAGGAGTGATGTCGCGCAAGGTATGTCATATGCGAAAAAAATTGAATATAGAAATTCTATATGACTGTGGTGCAATATCTTGCCGGCATGGGTTTCAGTATTATATGGTGCAAAAATAATGAAGTTTAATAGAGTATTATTATATAATGCATTGAAAATTGTATTTTGAAGGAAAGCCTTGGATAATGCGAAAGTTTTAGAGAAAACGTGTCACAAAACCTATATAGGGAGTGGTGTTGCGCAAGGTATGTCAAATGCGAAAAAAATTGAACATAGAAATTCTATATGACTGTGGTGCAATATCTTGCCGGCATGGGTTTTAATATTTATATGGTGCAAAAATAATGAAGTTTAATACTGTATTATTAATATAATGCATGCAAAATTGAATAATAAGGAAAAGCCTTGGATAAAGTGACCGCTTTAGAGAAAACGTGTCACAAAACCTATATAGGGAGTGGTGTCGCGCAAGGTATGTCATATGCGAAAAAAATTGAATATAGAAATTCTATATGACTGTGGTGCAATATCTTGCCGGCATGGGTTTCAGTATTATATGGTGCAAAAATAATGAAGTTTAATAGTGTATTATTAATATAATGCATGCAAAATTGTATATTTGAAGGAAAGCCTTGGATAATGTGAACGTTTTAGAGAAAACGTGTCACAAAACCTATATAGGGAGTGGTGTTGCGCAAGGTATGTCAAATGCGAAAAAATTGAACATAGAAATTCTATATGACTGTGGTGCAATATCTTGCCGGCATGGGTTTCAATATTATATGGTGCAAAAATAATGAAGTTTAATAGTGTATTATTAATATAATGCATGCAAAATTGTAAAATAAGGAAAAGCCTTGGATAAAGTGACCGCTTTAGAGAAAACGTGTCTCAAAACCTATATAGGGAGTGGTGTCGCGCAAGGTATGTCATATGCGAAAAAAATTGAATATAGAAATTCTATATGACTGTGGTGCAATATCTTGCCGGCATGGGTTTCAGTATTATATGGTGCAAAAATAATGAAGTTTAATAGAGTATTATTAATATAATGCATTGAAAATTGTATTTTGAAGGAAAGCCTTGGATAATGCGAAAGTTTTAGAGAAAACGTGTCACAAAACCTATATAGGGAGTGGTGTTGCGCAAGGTATGTCAAATGAGAAAAAAATTGAACATAGAAATTCTATATGACTGTGGTGCAATATCTTGCCGGCATGGGTTTCAGTATTATATGGTGCAAAAATAATGAAGTTTAATATTGTATTATTAATATAATGCATGCAAAATTGTAAAATTAGGAAAAGCCTTGGATAAAGTGACCGCTTTAGAGAAAACGTGTCACAAAACCTATATAGGGAGTGGTGTCGCGCAAGGTATGTCATATGCGAAAAAAATTGAATATAGAAATTCTATATGACTGTGGTGCAATATCTTGCCGGCATGGGTTTCAGTATTATATGGTGCAAAAATAATGAAGTTTAATAGAGTATTATTATTATATAATGCATGAATGCATTGAAAATTGTATTTAGAAGGAAAGCCTTGGATAATGCGAAAGTTTTAGAGAAAACGTGTCACAAAACCTATATAGGGAGTGGTGTTGCGCAAGGTATGTCAAATGAGAAAAAAATTGAACATAGAAATTCTATATGACTGTGGTGCAATATCTTGCCGGCATGGGTTTCAATATTTATATGGTGCAAAAATAATGAAGTTTAATACTGTATTATTAATATAATGCATGCAAAATTGTAAAATTAGGAAAAGCCTTGGATAAAGTGACCGCTTTAGAGAAAACGTGTCACAAAACCTATATAGGGAGTGGTGTCGCGCAAGGTATGTCATATGCGAAAAAAATTGAATATAGAAATTCTATATGACTGTGGTGCAATATCTTGCCGGCATGGGTTTCAGTATTATATGGTGCAAAAATAATGAAGTTTAATAGAGTATTATTAATATAATGCATTGAAAATTGTATTTTGAAGGAAAGCCTTGGATAATGCGAAAGTTTTAGAGAAAACGTGTCACAAAACCTATATAGGGAGTGGTGTTGCGCAAGGTATGTCAAATGAGAAAAAAATTGAACATAGAAATTCTATATGACTGTGGTGCAATATCTTGCCGGCATGGGTTTCAGTATTATATGGTGCAAAAATAATGAAGTTTAATAGTGTATTATTAATATAATGCATGCAAAATTGTAAAATTAGGAAAAGCCTTGGATAAAGTGACCGCTTTAGAGAAAACGTGTCACAAAACCTATATAGGGAGTGGTGTCGCGCAAGGTATGTCATATGCGAAAAAAATTGAATATAGAAATTCTATATGACTGTGGTGCAATATCTTGCCGGCATGGGTTTCAGTATTATATGGTGCAAAAATAATGAAGTTTAATAGTGTATTATTAATATAATGCATTGAAAATTGTATTTTGAAGGGAAAGCCTTGGATAATGCGAACGTTTTAGAGAAAACGTGTCACAAAACCTATATAGGGAGTGGTGTTGCGCAAGGTATGTCAAATGAGAAAAAAATTGAACATAGAAATTCTATATGACTGTAGTGCAATATCTTGCCGGCATGGGTTTCAGTATTATATGGTGCAAAAATAATTAAGTTTAATATTGTATTATAAATATAATGCATGCAAAATTAAATTATAAGGGAAAGCCTTGGATAAAGTGACCGCTTTAGAGAAATCGTGTCTCAAAACCTATATAGGGAGTGGTGTCGCGCAAGGTATGTCAAATGCGAAAAAAATTGAATATAGAAATTCTATATGACTGTGGTGCAATATCTTGCCGGCATGGGTTTCAGTATTATATGGTGCAAAAATAATGAAGTTTAATAGAGTATTATTAATATAATGCATTGAAAATTGTATTTTGAAGGAAAGCCTTGGATAATGCGAAAGTTTTAGAGAAAACGTGTCACAAAACCTATATAGGGAGTGGTGTTGCGCAAGGTATGTCAAATGAGAAAAAAATTGAACATAGAAATTCTATATGACTGTGGTGCAATATCTTGCCGGCATGGGTTTCAGTATTATATGGTGCAAAAATAATGAAGTTTAATATTGTATTATTAATATAATGCATGCAAAATTGTAAAATTAGGAAAAGCCTTGGATAAAGTGACCGCTTTAGAGAAAACGTGTCACAAAACCTATATAGGGAGTGATGTCGCGCAAGGTATGTCATATGCGAAAAAAATTGAATATAGAAATTCTATATGACTGTGGTGCAATATCTTGCCGGCATGGGTTTCAGTATTATATGGTGCAAAAATAATGAAGTTTAATAGAGTATTATTTATATAATGCATTGAAAATTGTATTTTGAAGGAAAGCCTTGGATAATGCGAAAGTTTTAGAGAAAACGTGTCACAAAACCTATATAGGGAGTGGTGTTGCGCAAGGTATGTCAAATGAGAAAAAAATTGAACATAGAAATTCTATATGACTGTGGTGCAATATCTTGCCGGCATGGGTTTTAATATTTTATGGTGCAAAAATAACGAAGTTTAATACTGTACTATTAATATAATGCATGCAAAATTGTATAATTAGGGAAAGCCTTGGATAAAGTGACCGCTTTAGAGAAAACGTGTCACAAAACCTATATAGGGAGTGGTGTCGCGCAAGGTATGTCAAATGCGAAAAAAATTGAATATAGAAATTCTATATGACTGTGGTGCAATATCTTGCCGGCATGGGTTTCAGTATTATATGGTGCAAAAATAATGAAGTTTAATAGTGTATTATTAATATAATGCATTGCAAAATTGTATATTGAAGGAAAGCCTTGGATAAAGTGATCGTTTTAGAGAAAACGTGTCACAAAACCTATATAGGGAGTGGTGTTGCGCAAGGTATGTCAAATGAGAAAAAAATTGAACATAGAAATTCTATATGACTGTGGTGCAATATCTTGCCGGCATGGGTTTTAATATTTTATGGTGCAAAAATAACGAAGTTTAATACTGTATTATTAATATAATGCATGCAAAATTGTATAATTAGGGAAAGCCTTGGATAAAGTGACCGCTTTAGAGAAAACGTGTCACAAAACCTATATAGGGAGTGGTGTCGCGCAAGGTATGTCATATGCGAAAAAAATTGAATATAGAAATTCTATATGACTGTGGTGCAATATCTTGCCGGCATGGGTTTCAGTATTATATGGTGCAAAAATAATGAAGTTTAATAGAGTATTATTTAATATAATGCATTGAAAATTGTATTTTGAAGGAAAGCCTTGGATAAATGCGAACGTTTTAGAGAAAACGTGTCACAAAACCTATATAGGGAGTGGTGTTGCGCAAGGTATGTCAAATGAGAAAAAAATTGAACATAGAAATTCTATATGACTGTGGTGCAATATCTTGCCGGCATGGGTTTCAGTATTATATGGTGCAAAAATAATTAAGTTTAATATTGTATTATTAATATAATGCATGCAAAATTGTAAAATTAGGAAAAGCCTTGGATAAAGTGACCGCTTTAGAGAAAACGTGTCACAAAACCTATATAGGGAGTGGTGTCGCGCAAGGTATGTCATATGCGAAAAAAAATTGAATATAGAAATTCTATATGACTGTGGTGCAATATCTTGCCGGCATGGGTTTCAGTATTATATGGTGCAAAAATAATGAAGTTTAATAGAGTATTATTATATAATGCATTGAAAATTGTATTTTGAAGGAAAGCCTTGGATAATGCGAAAGTTTTAGAGAAAACGTGTCACAAAACCTATATAGGGAGTGGTGTTGCGCAAGGTATGTCAAATGCGAAAAAAATTGAACATAGAAATTCTATATGACTGTGGTGCAATATCTTGCCGGCATGGGTTTTAATATTTTATGGTGCAAAAATAACGAAGTTTAATACTGTACTATTAATATAATGCATGCAAAATTGTATAATTAGAGAAAGCCTTGGATAAAGTGACCGCTTTAGAGAAAACGTGTCTCAAAACCTATATAGGGAGTGGTGTCGCGCAAGGTATGTCAAATGCGAAAAAAATTGAATATAGAAACTCTATATGACTGTGGTGCAATATCTTGCCGCATTTTTTATGGGTTTAAATTTTATGGTGCAAAGAAATAACGAAGTTTAATACTGTACTTATTAATATAATGCATGCAAAATTGTATAATTAGGGAAAGCCTTGGATAAAGTGACCGCTTTAAATAGAATACAGTAAAAGCCCAAGAAAAACATAATAAGAAAGCGCGTAGTGGTGTGTCCAGCTATTTATATTTTTGTGTGTCGAAAAATAATTAGTGAAAATGGCAAATAATAATTTGTATTCAATCGAAAAACTAGACGATAAAAACTATGCGATTTGGTGTGTCCAAATGCGAAGTGTACTAGTTCACTCTGATGCATGGAAGATTACTAGTGGTGTCGAAGTAAAGCCAGAGTCGAACAGTGGTAATTGGGAAAGAGCTGATGAAAAGGCATTAGCAACAATTACATTAAGTGTTAAACCTACACAGCTAAATTACATTAAAAACTGCAGTACATCAGCAGAAGCTTGGCAAAGACTTAAGGAAGTGCATGAACCGAGCGGGCCAGCGCGGAAGGTCTCGTTGTATAAATCATTATTAAATCTTCGTTTGTCTGAAGATATGAATGCGGTTCAGTACATGAATGATTTCGAGAACGTGATTGACAAACTAAAAGAAGTCAATGTGGTACTAAACGACGAAGTTGTAGTCATAATATTGCTCTCGAGCCTACCACAATCATTCGAAAACTTTGTGATAGCAATGGAAATTCGCGATGAGCTTCCAAATTTCAATATGTTGCGAAATAAATTCTTGGAAGAAGCAGATCGACGAAGCAATGCAAAAGGGGAAAATTCTGTACAACAAGCATACATGGTAAAGAATAAAGCGAACAAGGCAAGTGATGCTAAACGAAGCAGCACAAAAGGAAAATGTTTTGTATGCGGCAAGCGCGGACACTTCGCGGCAGCATGTCGCCAGAACAAAAGCAAAGATGAAGAAACGGTGCAGCAAGAAGAGAGAGAAAAACATCGATCGTTTGTGTGTGTGTCGCCAAACGCTGCTCTTTTCTACACTAAGCAAAATGCCAATAGCGATTTTTGGTGCGTAGACAGTGGTGCTACCACACACATGTGCAATAATCGGGAATTATTCATTGAGTATACAGAAACTCATGAGAAAGTATTAGTTGCTGGAAACAAATCGATTGATGCTGTAGGTGTTGGAAAAGTACGACTAAAAAACAAATAAGTCTGTTTTTAATTTGAAAAACGTATTACATGTTCCGGATTTACAAACAAACTTTTCTCTGTCAGCAAGGGTGCAGAGAACGGACTTCAAATCATTTTTGAAAGGAAATTTGCAATTATCAAAATAAAAGACAATAACGAGGTGATCGCAGTTGCAAATAAGGATAACGGCTTGTATATGTTTCAAAATGCATTTCAGTCAGTGTACCTATCGAGTGTCGAGAACGGAATTAAATGGCATAACAGATTTGGACATATAAACATGCAAAGCCTCTACAAAATGGCATCTGACGAAATCGTACAAGGTATCGAGAAACTACAGCCGATGGTAAATCTTACGTGTGTGTCATGTATGAAAAGTAAAATTTGCTCACAACCTTTTACAGAGGCAAATTACCGTGCGAAAAATGTTTTAGAAATTATACACTCAGATGTGTGCGGACCATTTAGCACAAGATCGATTGGCGGATCGAAATATTTTCTAACATTTATCGATGATAAGTCAAGATACGCTACAGTATTTTTCATACAAAATAAAAGTGAGGTGCTCCAACATTTTAAGAGCTACAAATCATATGTTGAAAAGCAGACGGGACACAAGATAAAGATACTTAGAAGTGACAACGGCGGCGAATATCTAAGCAAGGAGTTTGACCGATATTTGCAAGGTGAAGGCATAAAACGACAGCTGACAGTGCCACATACGCCTCAACAGAATGGCGTAGCTGAGCGCTTTAATCGCACATTAGTAGAGATGGCACGATGTTTGCTCGTTCATTCAGGGCTTGAAGAAAATTCTGGGCAGAAGCGTGTGCATGTGCAACTTACATTAGAAACCGCACTACTACAAGAGCTCTTCAAGACGCAACTCCGTTCGAAACATGGTTCAAGAGGAAACCAATGGTAAAGCACTTCAAGGTATTCGGATGTTTAGCAGTCGGTCTCGATAAAACACAAAAACGAAAGTTTGTTGCTAAAGGCAAGGAATACATATTTGTGGGATATAGTACCGGAACTAAAGGTTACAGACTATATGATCAAGAGCAACGAAAGATCGTAGTTAAACGAGACGTTAAATTCGATGAAAGCATTCTAATGGGAACTCAAAACACCGATGTATCAAATGTGGTTCAGAACGACGCTGGAGAAATGGACTGGCCATACTCTGAACAAGAAAACATCGAAGAAAGTTCAGAAACTGATAATGGAGATGCTGAAGAGTACCACAGTCTAGAAGAGGCGGATGCACAAGCAGAACCAACAAGCGATAATGAAATCGCTCCCGTATACGGACCTGGAAGGCCACGTATAGTTCGTACTGGAAGACCAGGCAGACCAGCAAAGCAGAAAAATATTATCAACGTGATGCAGAAAATAGAAGAGGTTAAAGTTCCAGAAACCCTAAAAATGGCGTTAGCATCGGATAATATGGAGAACTGGAAGAAGGCTATGCAGCTAGAGTACGACTCGCTGGTGGCTAACAATACATGGACTTTGGTAGATCTCCCTCCCGGTAAGAAAACAATCGGAAGCAAGTGGGTATATAGCTTGAAAGGAGATGCAGATGGTTTCATAGATCGATTCAAGGCAAGGCTTGTGGCTAAAGGATGTAGCCAGCAATATGGAATCAACTATGAAGAAACATTCTCACCGGTAGTGCGTTACGCTACAATACGCATGGTATTCGCACTTGCAGCGGAGCTTCAGCTATATTTGCACCAAATGGATGTGTGCACGGCGTACTTGAATGGAGAATTAAGTGACGAAATTTACATGACCCAGCCCGAGATGTTTATCAGCAAGGAGTACCCTAACCGAGTCGCAAAACTAAATAAGGCTATCTACGGCTTAAAGCAGTCCGGACGCGAATGGAATTCAAAGTTAGATGGTGTCCTTAAGAACTATGGATTTCAACCTTGCAGCAACGAACCATGTCTGTATACAATGTTTGTCGGCGAAAACATCAACCTTGTGGCAGTATACGTCGATGACATACTTATAGCGAGCAAAACTCTGAAAGATCTACAAAACATCAAGCAGTACATTGGAAAGCAGTTTAAGTCAATCGACAAAGGAGCAGTAAGCAGCTTTCTGGGCTTTGAAGTAGAACGTCCTGCACAGACCGGTGATGTGATTGTGTGTCAATCCAAATATATTGATATGATGCTGTATCAATACAATATGCAGAACTGTAGATCAGCAACAACCCCATTGGAAACTGGATATCAAGTGAAAGCCTCAGATGAGTCTAAATCAGTCGATGCAACAAAATACCAGGCTCTGATTGGAAGTTTGATGTACTTGGCAATATCTACGCGACCAGATGTACTTCATTCGGTATCAAAGCTTTCACAGAAGAATAAAAATCCATCGAGCGAAGACGAGAATAGCGCAAAACACATATTGCGTTATTTATCCAGCACAAGGCACTACAAGTTGCACTACCACAAGACGAACAAGCCAATCGAGGGTTATACGGATGCCGACTGGGGAGGTAATATAATCGATCGAAAATCTTTTACAGGTTACATGTTCTTACTGGCTGGAGCGGTGTTTTCCTGGGAGTCGCATAAACAGACGACAGTGGCCCTTAGCAGCACCGAGGCGGAGTACATGGCAATGGCAGCAGCAGCTAAAGAAGCGGTGTATTTAAGAAGACTCGTTAAGGAAATTGGGTGTTTTCCTTCCGATCATCCGTTGTGCATTTATGGAGACAATCTCAGTGCGCAACACTTAGCTAAGAACCATATGTATCATGCAAGAAGCAAACATATCGACATACGTTATCACTTTATAAGAGAATTAGTTGATAACGATGAAATAGTTTTAAAGTATGTGGATACAACAAATATGATAGCAGATATATGTACCAAGAATTTGAATAAGCAAAAACATATGAAATTGTTAAACATGACAGGTTTAAAGAACAATATTTAAATGAATGTTATTTTGTATTGAGAAGAGGTGTTAAAATATTTGGTATTTTATACTGCAACACAAAATATGTTAAGCTTCTGTTATCGATGTATCGAACAGTCTGGTAGCGCTAAAATGAATTATGTATGTACACACTGTAGCGCACTTTAAGTTAAGAGTAGAATACAAGCCATTGAATAAAACGCACTTGTACATTATCGGAGTTTTTTAGACCCCGTACTCTAAAAAAGAGTAGAGGGGTCTATTAAGTTTGTCTGAAGCGAAATGTGCGTAACAGGCAGAAGGAGGCGTGGCCGACCCCATAAAGTATATATATTCTTGATCAGCATCAACAGCCGAGTCGATATAGCGATGTCCGTCTGTCCGTCTGTCTGTCTGTCTGTCTGTCCGTCCGTATGAACACCTGGATCTTCTAAACTACAAGAGCTAGAGCAGCCAAATTTGGAATGAAAGTCCGTCTATATGTCAGGCAGGTTAAGTTTATTTCAAATTTTTGCCACGCCCCCTACCGCCCCCGCAAGTTGTAAAAAACTTTTTCACATGACCATAACTTGAAAACGACTAGAGCTAGAGAGACCAAATTCACACATTATGTGTATGGTACCAATATAACTATCCTCACCAAGTTTGATCCGGATCGGACAACTATAGCCTATAGCTCCCATAGGACAAATCGGTCAAAAATAAAAAATTTGTATGAAGACACGTAATGTTAGTTGAGCGATCGCAACCAAACTTACAGAGAATGTGTGAATAATTATTAAAAGTATCCTCACCAAATTTGGTCCAAATCGGACAACAATAACATATAAAACAAATTAAACAAAAATGCTGAATTTTATGAATAAATTGTTTGTTTACACTTGCTTGCAATAAAAGTTTTAACTCTACGTTTAGCTACTGCAACTTCAATATGGAGCGTAGTCTAGGTAGTAGAGATGCGCGCTTCGTACTTGTTTGTTAGTCCGGGATCCCGGGTTCGAATCCAGTAAGTGACATTCTACTTACTTTTTAAATTTTAATTATTTACATAAACTTCAAAGCGGAGTGTGGTCTAAGTAGTAAAGATGCCTGTTCTAATTCTTCGCACTTGTATGTTAGCTCGGGATCATGTGTTCGAGCGCCGTCAGGGACATTTTATTAATTTTTGTTATATAACAAAATAACAAAAAAAATATTATATGTAAATGCAGATAGTCGAGCGCTTTTAAAAAGGGGTGTGGTGCAGCTGTTAGGGCTCTGATGCGTGTGCGTGAAGTCCGAGGTTCGAGTCCCGTCAGTGAATTATTTTAATTATTGTTTTTTTTTTATTTCAATTTAAATTTAAAATAATAATTTAGAATTGTAAAATAATAATTTCAAATTGTAAGACATGGCTTATTTTTAAAATAAGCCAAGTAAGGAAATTGTGCATTTAATTGTGTATATATTTACATACATTTGTATATAAATATGTATGTATACAAAATGTGAATCACTCCGTTTTTCTTCTTTTTCGTATGGAAAATGCGCACTTCTGTGAGTACGGGGTCTTTTACAGTCGGCTCTCTCGACTGGCCCTTTTTTTTTTTCTCGGGTTTAGGGGGGTTTTTTTTTTTTTCACGCATACAAACAAGATTCTCAACATTATTTATATAATAAGGAAAGCCTTGGATAAAGTGACCAGTTTTAGAGAAAACGTGTCACAAAACCTATATAGGGAGTGGTGTCGCGCAAGGTATGTCATATGCGAAAAAAATTGAATATAGAAATTCTATATGACTGTGGTACAATATCTTGCCGGCATGGGTTTCTAATATTATATGGTGCAAAAATAATTAAGTTTAATAGTGTATTATTATATAATGCATGCAAAATTGTATAATAAGGGAAAGCCTTTGGATAAAGTGACAGTTTTAGAGAAAACGTGTCACAAAACCTATATAGAAAATGGTGTCGCGCAAGGTATGTCATATGCGAAAAAAAATTGAATATAGAAATTCTATATGACTGTGGTGCAATATCTTGCCGGCATGGGTTTTAAGTATTATATGGTGCAAAAATTGCAAAAATACTGAAGTTTAATAGTGTATTATTTATATAATGCATGCAAAATTGTATAATAAGGGAAAGCCTTGGATAAAGTGACCGTTTTAGAGAAAACGTGTCACAAAACCTATATAGGGAATGGTGTCGCGCAAGGTATGTCATATGCGAAAAAAATTGAATATAGAAATTCTATATGACTGTGGTGCAATATCTTGCCGGCATGGGTTTTAATATTAAATGGTGCAAAAATAGTGAAGTTTAATAATGTATTATTTATATAATGCATGCAAAATTGTAAAATAAGGGAAAGCCTTGGATAAAGTGACCGTTTTAGAGAAAACGTGTCACAAAACCTATATAGGAAATGGTGTCGCGCAAGGTATGTCATATGCGCAAAAAAATTGAATATAGAAATTGTATATGACTGTGGTACAATATCTTGCCGGCATGGGTTTTAATATTATATGGTGCAAAAATAATTAAGTTTAATAGTGTATTATTATATAACGCATGCAAAATTGTATAATAAGGGAAAGCCTTGGATAAAGTGACAGTTTTAGAGAAAACGTGTCACAAAACCTATATAGGAAATGGTGTCGCGCTAGGTATGTCATATGGAAAAAAATTGAATATAGAAATTCTATATGACTGTGGTGCAATATCTTGCCGGCATGGGTTTCAGTATTATATGGTGCAAAAATAATGAAGTTTAATAGTGTATTATTATATAATGCATGCAAAATTGTATAATAGGGGAAAGCCTTGGATAAAGTGACCGCTTTAGAGAAAACGTGTCACAAAACCTATATAGGGAGTGGTGTCGCGCAAGGTATGTCATATGCGAAAAAAATTGAATATAGAAATTCTATATGACTGTGGTGCAATATCTTGCCGGTATGGGTTTTAATATTAAATGGTGCAAAAATAATGAAGTTTAATAATGTATTATTTATATAATGCATGCAAAATTGTATAATAAGGGAAAGCCTTGGATAAAGTGACCGCTTTAGAGAAAACGTGTCACAAAACCTATATAGGGAGTGGTGTCGCGCAAGGTATGTCATATGAAAAAAATTGAATTTAGAAATTCTTTATGACTGTGGTACAATATCTTGCCGGCATGGGTTTTAATATTATATGGTGCAAAAATAATTAAGTTTAATAGTGTATTATTATATAACGCATGCAAAATTGTATAATAAGGGAAAGCCTTGGATAAAGTGACAGTTTTAGAGAAAACGTGTCACAAAACCTATATAGGAAATGGTGTCGCGCTAGGTATGTCATATGCGAAAAAAATTGAATATAGAAATTCTATATGACTGTGGTGCAATATCTTGCCGGCATGGGTTTTAATATTATATGGTGCAAAAATATTGAAGTTTAATAGACTATTTTTATATAATGCATTGAAAATTGTACAGTAGGGGAAAGCCTTGGAAGTGGTGTCGCGCAAGGTATGTCATATGCGAAAAAAATTGAATATAGAAACTCTATATGACTGTGATGCAATATCTTGCCGGCATGGGTTTTAATATTATATGGTGCAAAAATAATGAAGTTTAATAGTGTATTATTTATATAATGCATGCAAAATTGTATAATAAGGGAAAGCCTTGGATAAAGTGACAGTTTTAGAGAAAACGTGTCACAAAACCTATATAGGAAGTGGTGTCGCGCAAGGTATGTCATATGCGAAAAAAATTGAATATAGAAATTCTATATGACTGTGGTGCAATATCTTGCCGGCATGGGTTTTAATATTATATGGTGCAAAAATAATTGAAGTTTAATAGTGTATTATTATATAATGCATGCAAAATTGTATAATAAGGGAAAGCCTTGGATAAAGTGACAGTTTTAGAGAAAACGTGTCACAAAACCTATATAGGAAATGGTGTCGCGCTAGGTATGTCATATGCGAAAAAAATTGAATATAGAAATTCTATATGACTGTGGTGCAATATCTTGCCGGCATGGGTTTTCAATATTATATGGTGCAAAAATAATGAAGTTTAATAGTGTATTATTATATAATGCATGCAAAATTGTATAATAAGGGAAAGCCTTGGATAAAGTGACAGTTTTAGAGAAAACGTGTCACAAAACCTATATAGGGAAGTGGTGTCGCGCAAGGTATGTCATATGCGAAAAAAATTGAATATAGAAATTCTATATGACTGTGGTGCAATATCTTGCCGGCATGGGTTTTAATATTATATGGTGCAAAAATAATTGAAGTTTAATAGTGTATTATTTATATAATGCATGCAAAATTGTATAATAAGGGAAAGCCTTGGATAAAGTGACCGTTTTAGAGAAAACGTGTCACAAAACCTATATAGGAGAGTGGTGTCGCGCAAGGTATGTCATATGCGAAAAAAATTGAATATAGAAATTCTATATGACTGTGGTGCAATATCTTGCCGGCATGGGTTTTAATATTATATGGTGCAAAAATAATGAAGTTTAATAGTGTATTATTATATAATGCATGCAAAATTGTATAATAAGGGAAAGCCTTGGATAAAGTGACAGTTTTAGAGAAAACGTGTCACAAAACCTATATAGGAAATGGTGTCGCGCTAGGTATGTCATATGCGGAAAAAATTGAATATAGCAATTATATATGACTGTGGTGCAATATCTTGCCGGCATGGGTTTCAGTATTATATGGTGCAAAAATAATTAAGTTTAATAGTGTATTATTATATAACGCATGCAAAATTGTATAATAAGGGAAAGCCTTGGATAAAGTGACAGTTTTAGAGAAAACGTGTCACAAAACCTATATAGGAAATGGTGTCGCGCTAGGTATGTCATATGCGAAAAAAATTGAATATAGAAATTCTATATGACTGTGGTGCAATATCTTGCCGGCATGGGTTTCAGTATTATATGGTGCAAAAATACTGAAGTTTAATAGTGTATTATTATATAATGCATGCAAAATTGTATAATAAGGGAAAGCCTTGGATAAAGTGACAGTTTTAGAGAAAACGTGTCACAAAACCTATATAGGGAGTGGTGTCGCGCAAGGTATGTCATATGCGAAAAAAATTGAATATAGAAATTCTATATGACTGTGGTGCAATATCTTGCCGGTATGGGTTTTAATATTAAATGGTGCAAAAATAGTGAAGTTTAAAAATTTTTTATTTATATAATGCATGCAAAATTGTAAAATAAGGGACAGCCTTCAGTAAAGTGACCGCTTTCAATAAAACGTGTCACATAACCTATATAGGGAGAGGTGTCGCGCAAGGTATGTCATATGAAAATAATTGAATTAAGAAATTGTATATGACTGTGGTACAATACCTTGCCGGCATGGGTTTTAATATTATATGGTGCAAAAATAATTAAGTTTAATAGTGTATTATTATATAACGCATGCAAAATTGTATAATAAGGGAAAGCCTTGGATAAAGTGACAGTTTTAGAGAAAACGTGTCACAAAACCTATATAGGAAATGGTGTCGCGCTAGGTATGTCATATGCGAAAAAAATTGAATATAGAAATTCTATATGACTGTGATGCAATATCTTGCCGGCATGGGTTTCAGTATTATATGGTGCAAAAATAATTAAGTTTAATAGTGTATTATTATATAACGCATGCAAAATTGTATAATAAGGGAAAGCCTTGGATAAAGTGACAGTTTTAGAGAAAACGTGTCACAAAACCTATATAGGAAATGGTGTCGCGCTAGGTATGTCATATGCGAAAAAAATTGAATATAGAAATTCTATATGACTGTGGTACAATATCTTGCCGGCATGGGTTTCAATATTATATGGTGCAAAAATACTGAAGTTTAGAAGTGTATTATTAATATAATGCATGCAAAATTGTATAATAAGGGAAAGCCTTGGATAAAGTGACCGTTTTAGAGAAAACGTGTCACAAAACCTATATAGGGAGTGGTGTCGCGCAAGGTATGTCATATGAGAAAAAAATTGAATATAGAAATTCTATATGACTGTGGTGCATTATCTTGCCGGTATGGGTTTTAATATTAAATGGTGCAAAAATAATGAAGTTTAATAATGTATTATTTATATAATGCATGCAAAATTGTAAAATAAGGGAAAGCCTTAAGTAAAGTGACCGCTTTCAGGAAAATGTGTCACATAACCTATATAGGGAGTGGTGTCGCGCAAGGTATGCCATATGAAAAAAATGAATTAAGAAATTGTATATGACTGTGGTACAATATCTTCCCGGCATGGGTTTTAATATTATATGGTGCAAAAATAATTAAGTTTAATAGTGTATTATTATATAACGCATGCAAAATTGTATAATAAGGGAAAGCCTTGGATAAAGTGACAGTTTTAGAGAAAACGTGTCACAAAACCTATATAGGAAATATTATTTGTACTACCGCAACACACAAAATATTTTTAAGCTTCTGTTATCGATGTATCGAACAGTCTGGTAGCGCTAAAATGAATTATGTATGTACAACGGGCACTTAGCGCCTTAAGTTAAGAGTAGAATACAAGCCATTGAATAAAACGCGCTTGTACATTATCGGAGTTTTCTGGACTTGAGGGCATTAGTATTTTCACGCATACAAACAAGATTCTCAACAGGTTATGGGCCCAGGAGTAACTTAAATAAAATACAGTAAAAGCCCAAGAAAAAACATAATAAGAAAGCGCGTAGTGGTGTGTCCAGCTATTTATATTTTTGTGTGTCGAAAAATAATTAGTGAAAATGGCAAATAATAATTTGTATTCAATCGAAAAACTAGACGATAAAAACTATGCGATTTGGTGTGTCCAAATGCGAAGTGTATTAGTTCACTCTGATGCATGGAAGATTACTAGTGGTGTCGAAGTAAAGCCAGAGTCGAACAGTGGTAATTGGGAAAGAGCTGATGAAAAGGCATTAGCAACAATTACATTAAGTGTTAAACCTACACAGCTAAATTACATTAAAAACTGCAGTACATCAGCAGAAGCTTGGCAAAGACTTAAGGAAGTGCATGAACCGAGCGGGCCAGCGCGGAAGGTCTCGTTGTATAAATCATTATTAAATCTTCGTTTGTCTGAAGATATGAATGCGGTTCAGTACATGAATGATTTCGAGAACGTGATTGACAAACTAAAAGAAGTCAATGTGGTACTAAACGACGAAGTTGTAGTCATAATATTGCTCTCAAGCCTACCACAATCATTCGAAAACTTTGTGATAGCAATGGAAATTCGCGATGAGCTTCCAAATTTCAATATGTTGCGAAATAAATTCTTGGAAGAAGCAGATCGACGAAGCAATGCAAAAGGGGAAAATTCTGTACAACAAGCATACATGGTAAAGAATAAAGTAAACAAGGCAAGTGATGCTAAACGAAGCAGCACAAAGAAAAATGCTTTGTATGCGGCAAGCGCGGACACTTCGTGGCAGCATGTCGCCAGAACAAAAGCAAAGATGAAGAAACGGTGCAGCAAGAAGAGAGGGAAAAACATCGATCGTTTGTGTGTGTGTCGCCAAAACGCTGCTCTTTTCTACACTAAGCAAAATGCCAATAGCGATTTTTGGTGCGTAGACAGTGGTGCTATCACACACATGTGCAATAATCGGGAATTATTCATTGAGTATACAGAAACTCATGAGAAAGTATTAGTTGCTGGAAACAAATCGATTGATGCTGTAGGTGTTGGAAAAGTACGACTAAAAAAAAATAAGTCTGTTTTTAATTTGAAAAACGTATTACATGTTCCGGATTTACAAACAAACTTTTTCTCTGTCAGCAAGGGTGCAGAGAACGGACTTCAAATCATTTTTGAAAGGAAATTTGCAATTATCAAAATAAAAGACAATAACGAGGTGATCGCAGTTGCAAATAAGGATAACGGCTTGTATATGTTTCAAAATGCATTTCAGTCAGTGTACCTATCGAGTGTCGAGAACGGAATTAAATGGCATAACAGATTTGGACATATAAACATGCAAAGCCTCTACAAAATGGCATCTGACGAAATCGTTCAAGGTATCGAGAAACTACAGCCGATGGTAAATCTTACGTGTGTGTCATGTATGAAAAGTAAAATTTGCTCACAACCTTTTACAGAGGCAAATTACCGTGCGAAAAATGTTTTAGAAATTATACACTCAGATGTGTGCGGACCATTTAGCACAAGATCGATTGGCGGATCGAAATATTTTCTAACATTTATCGATGATAAGTCAAGATACGCTACAGTATTTTTCATACAAAATAAAAAGTGAGGTGCTCCAACATTTTAAGAGCTACAAATCATATGTTGAAAAGCAGACAGGACACAAGATAAAGATACTTAGAAGTGACAACGGCGGCGAATATCTAAGCAAGGAGTTTGACCGATATTTGCAAGGTGAAGGCATAAAACGACAGCTGACAGTGCCACATACGCCTCAACAGAATGGCGTAGCTGAGCGCTTTAATCGCACATTAGTAGAGATGGCACGATGTTTGCTCGTTCATTCAGGGCTTGAAGAAAAATTCTGGGCAGAAGCGTGTGCATGTGCAACTTACATTAGAAACCGCACTACTACAAGAGCTCTTCAAGACGCAACTCCGTTCGAAACATGGTTCAAGAGGAAACCAATGGTAAAGCACTTCAAGGTATTCGGATGTTTAGCAGTCGGTCTCGATAAAACACAAAAACGAAAGTTTGTTGCTAAAGGCAAAGGAATACATATTTGTGGGATATAGTACCGGAACTAAAGGTTACAGACTATATGATCAAGAGCAACGAAAAGATCGTAGTTAAACGAGACGTTAAATTCGATGAAAGCATTCTAATGGGAACTCAAAACACCGATGTATCAAATGTGGTTCAGAACGACGCTGGAGAAATGGACTGGCCATACTCTGAACAAGAAAACATCGAAGAAAGTTCAGAAACTGATAATGGAGATGCTGAAGAGAGTACCACAGTCTAGAAGAGGCGGATGCACAAGCAGAACCCAACAAGCGATAATGAAATCGCTCCCGTAATACGGACCTGGAAGGCCACGTATAGTTCGTACTGGAAGACCAGGCAGACCAACAAAGCAGAAAAATATTATCAACGTGATGCAGAAAATAGAAAGAGGTTAAAGTTCCAGAAACCCTAAAAATGGCGTTAGCATCGGATAATATGGAGAACTGGAAGAAGGCTATTCAGCTAGAGTACGGCTCGCTGGTGGCTAACAATACATGGACTTTGGTAGATCTCTCCCTCCCGGTAGAAAACAATCGGAAGCAAGTGGGTATATAGCTTGAAAGGAGATGCAGATGGTTTCATAAGTCGATTCAAGGCAAGGCTTGTGGCTAAAGGATGTAGCCAGCAATATGGAATCAACTATGAAGAAACATTCTCACCGGTAGTGCGTTGCGCTGATTACATGGTATTCGCACTTTGCAGCGGGCTTCAGCTATATTTGCACCAAATGGATGTGTGCACGGCGTACTTGAATGGAAAATTAAGTGACAAAATTTACATGACCCAGCCCGAAGATGTTTATCAGCAAGGAGTACCCTAACCGAGGATTGCAAAACTAAATAAGGCTATCTACGGCTTAAAGCAGTCCCGGACGCGAATGGAATTCAAAGTTAGATGGTGTCCTTAAGAACTATGGATTTCAACCTTGCAGCAACGAACCATGTCTGTATACAATGTATGTCGGCGAAAACACTTCTACCTTGTGGCAGTATACGTCGATGACATACTAATAGCGAGCAAAACTCTGAAAGATCTACAAGACATCAAGCAGTACATTGGAAAGCAGTTTAAGTCAATCGACAAAGGAGCATTAAGCAGCTTTCTGGGCTTTGAAAGTAAAACGTCCTGCACAGACCGGTGATGTGATTGTGTGTCAATCCAAATATATTGATATGATGCTGTATCAATACAATATGCAGAACTGTAGATCAGCGACAACCCCATTGGAAACTGGATATCAAGTGAAAGCCTCAGATGAGTCTAAATCAGTCGATGCAACAAAAATACCAGGCTTTGATTGGAAGTTTGATGTACTTGGCAATATCTACGCGACCAGATATACTTCATTCGGTATCAAAGCTTTCTGAAGAATAAATCCATCGAGTCGAAGACGAGAATAGCGCAAAAACACATATTGCGTTATTTATCCAGCACAAAGGCACTACAAGTTGCACTACCACAAGACGAACAAGCCAATCGAGGGTTATACGGATGCCGACTGGGGAGGTAATATAATCGATCGAA
>JAEIGM010000256.1:0-48492 GCA_018903735.1 Drosophila cardini
CAAGAAAATGCCGACATAAATATTAATTAAAATATCACATCAAATCAAATATCGATATTATCAACAACTGAATTCAAATACGGTATATCGCTATAGATATAGACATAATGACCAAATATTACATTCGATATCATATCGCAATTATAATTACTATTGTATTGAATATCGATATATGATTTATCGTATCGTATGCATACATGTGCGTGCATCGTCCGCGAGCAGCGCTGTCGCTACACAAGTAGCGAAAACGTTCGCTCACATGTTTATATGCTTCTGTCTCGCTTGCACACATGCATTGACATTGCGTGCAATTGTTAACATTGTAACGTGTCTAGCTCTTTTGTTTATTGTCCGATTTGAATGCAACTTTCAGGTTAGTTTGTGATACTTTGTCTCCAAACGAATTTGAAATTTCAATACCGTACGATAAGTGCAAATGCCTTAAAAATGCCATTGAAGTTTGAAAATTATTTCATTCGTGTGGGAAAACGGGGCGTGGCAGTCCAAAAATTTTAATGACAATATATTTATGCTGTCTCTAGCAACCTGTATACCAAAAACGGTACTCCTAAGTGCTATAGTTACTGAGATATTCGCTTAAAACCTCAATTTTTTCGTAGGTGACCATAGTTATTTACAATTTGCGGGGGGCGGTAAGGGGCGTGGCAAAGATTTAAAATAAACTTGATCTGCCTGACATAAAGACGGACTTTCATTCTAAATTTGGCGGCTCTAGCTTTTGTAGTTTAAAAGATCCAGGTGTTCATACGGACAGACGGACGGACGGACAGACGGACAGACGGACATTGCTATATCGTCTCGGCTGTTGATGCTGATCATCTTTTTTAGAGTACGGGGTCTAACAAGAAAGAATGCTATAGTCGCCTCGCGACTTTAGGATACCCGTTACTCAGTTTAATTCTATTATTAACAATATAATATATTATTAATTATATTAATAATAGTACAATCGTTTAGGTAATCGACCCTATTGATTTTAATTCAGATGACTTGAGAAACGCAGAAAATTTTCATACAAATTCATATTTACAGCGTATTTTTGACCGATCGTCCCTATGGGAGCTATACGATATAGTCGTCCGATTTGAATGAAACTTGGTCAACATATTTATATTATTGACAGATATAATCTGTGTAAGTTTCCCTTCGATTGCTTGGCCAATGCAAAAGTAATTCACATAAATTCATATTTAGAGCGTATTTTTGACCGATTGTCCCTATGGGAGCTATACGATATAGTCGTCCGATTTGAATGAAACTTGGTCAACATATTTATATTATTGAAAGATATATTCTGTGTAAGTTTCACTTCGATTGATTGGCCAACGCATAAGTTATTCATATAAATTCATATTTAGAGCGTATTTTTGACCGATTGTCCCTATGGGAGCTATATGATATAGTTGTCCGATTTGGATCAAACTTGGTCAGTATACGTAATCCCTAGACGTGTACTTTATGTGTCAATTTGGTTTATATAGCTTTGCTAACAAAAAAGTTTTCTATACTAAAACATGCTATTTTTACCTGTTTTTATCTTTGTATGCACATAGAACGCCCTAAAGTGGGCGTGTCAAAAAACAAAAGCAAACTTGTACTGCTTGGGCATTTTATCTTTCGTTTGCGACCACTCGGGCCTTTCTAGCTCTTATAGTCTCTGAGATCCTTTTGTTCACACAGACGGACAGACGGACAGACGGACAGACGGACATGGCTATATCGACTCGGCTAGTCATGCTGATCAAGAATATATATACTTTATGGGGTCTGCCATGTCTCCTTCTCCCTGTTACATGCATTGCAACGAATACAATATACCCTTTACTCTACGAGTAACGGGTTTAACAAGTAAGAAAGGCTACAGTCGAGCGAGCCGACTGTAAAAGACCCCGTACTCCTTCTTGTGCGCGTTTTTCCATACAATTCACCAATTTTCGACCGATTTGTCCTATGGGAGCTATAGGCTATAGTTGTCCGATCCGGTTCAAACTTGGTGAGGATAGTTATAATGGTACCATGTATATAATGTGTTAGTTTGGCTGCAATCGCTCAACTAAAACTTTATGTCTCCTTACAAATCACCAACTTTCGACCGATTTGTCCTATAGGAGCTATAGGCTATAGTTGTCCGATCCGGACCAAACTTGGTTGAAGATAGTTATAATGGTACCATATACATAATGTGTTAGTTTTGTCTCAATCGCTCAACTAAAACTTCATGTCTCCATACAAATCACAAATTTTCGACCGATTTGTCCTATGGGAGCTATAGGCTATAGTTGTCCGATCCGGATGAAACTTGGTGAGGATAGTTATAATGGTACCATACACATAATGTGTGAATTTGGTCTCTCTAGCTCTAATCGTTTTCATGTTATGGTGATGTGAAAAAAGTTTTTTACAATTTGCGGGGGAGGTAGGGGGCGTGGCAAAGATTTGAAATAAACTTGATCTGCTCGCGAAGCAGACGGACTTTCATTCCAAATTTGGTGGCTCTAGCTCTTATAGTTTAGAAGATCCAGGTGTTCATACAGACGGACGGACAGACGGACGGACGGACAGACGGACATTGCTATATCGTCACGGCTGTTGATGCTGATCAAGAATATATATACTTTATGGGGTCGGCCACGCCTCCTTCTGCCTGTTACGCACATTTCGCTTCAGACAAACTTAATAGACCCCTATACTCTTTTTTAGAGTACGGGGTCTAAAAACGGTACACTCCTAAGTGCTATAGTTACTGAGATATTCGCTTAAAACCCTCAATTTTTTCGTAGGTGACCATAGTTATTTACAATTTGCGGGGGCGGTAAGGGGCGTGGCAAAGATTTAAAATAAACTTGATCTGCCTGACATAAAGACGGACTTTCATTCTAAATTTGGCGGCTCTAGCTTTTGTAGTTTAAAAGATCCAGGTGTTCATACGGACAGACGGACGGACGGACAGACGGACAGACGGACATTGCTATATCGTCTCGGCTGTTGATGCTGATCATCTTTTTTAGAGTACGGGGTCTAACAAGAAAGAATGCTATAGTCGCCTCGCGACTTTAGGATACCCGTTACTCAGATTAATTATATTATTAACAATATAATATATTATTAATTATATTAATAATAGTACAATCGTTTAGGTAATCGACCCTATTGATTTTAATTCAGATGACTTGAGAAACGCAGAAAATTTTCATACAAATTCATATTTACAGCGTATTTTTGACCGATCGTCCCTATGGGAGCTATACGATATAGTCGTCCGATTTGAATGAAACTTGGTCAACATATTTAGACCCCGTACTCTAAAAAAGAGTAGAGGGGTCTATTAAGTTTGTCTGAAGCGAAATGTGCGTAACAGGCAGAAGGAGGCGTGGCCGACCCCATAAAGTATATATATTCTTGATCAGCATCAACAGCCGAGTCGATATAGCGATGTCCGTCTGTCCGTCTGTTCGTCCGTCCGTATGAACACCTGGATCTTTTAAACTACAAAAGCTAGAGGCACCAAATTTAGAATGAAAGTCCGTCTACTTCGCGAGCAGATCAAGTTTATTTCAAATCTTTGCCACGCCCCTTACCGCCCCCGCAAATTGTAAAAAACTTCGGTCACCTCGGAAAAAATTGATGTTTTAAGCAAATATCTCAGTAACTATAGCACTTAGGAATACCATTTTTGGTATGTAAGTTGCTAGAGACAGCATAAATGCATTGTAATTAAAATTTTTGGACTGCCACGCCCCGTTTTCCCACACGAATGAAATAATTTTCAAACTTCAATGCCATTTTTAAGGCATTTGCACTTATCGTACGGTATTGTAATTTCAAATTCGTTTGGAGACAAAGTATCACAAACTATCCTGAAAGTTGCATACAAATCGGACAATAAACAAAAGAGCTAGACACGTAACAAAGTTTACAATTGCACGCAATGTCAATACATGTGTGCAAGCGAGACAGAAGCATATAAACATGTGAGCGAACGTTTTCGCTGCTTGTGTAGCGACAGCGCTGCTCGCGGGCGATGCACGCACATGTATGCATACGATACGATAAATCATATATCGATATTCAACACGATAGTAATTATAATTGCGATTTGATATTGAATGCGATATTTGGTCATTATGTCCATATCTATAGCGTATTTGAATTCAGTTGTTGATAATATCGATATTTGATTTGATGTGATATTTTAATTAATATCGATATCGGCATTTTCTTGGCGATTTGCATCCCTATTACAAATTGATGGTTTTGTTTCAAAGTGTTTTATTGCAAATACTATGAGTACGGGGTCTTTTACAGTCGGCTAGCTCGACTGTAGCCTTTCTTACTTGTTATATTATTGACAGATATAATCTGTGTAAGTTTCCCTTCGATTGCTTGGCCAATGCAAAAGTAATTCACATAAATTCATATTTAGAGCGTATTTTTGACCGATTGTCCCTATGGGAGCTATACGATATAGTCGTCCGATTTGAATGAAACTTGGTCAACATATTTATATTATTGACAGATATAATCTGTGTAAGTTTCCCTTCGATTGCTTGGCCAATGCAAAAGTTATTCATATAAATTCATATTTGGAGCGTATTTTTTACCGATTGTCCCTATGGGAGCTATACGATATAGTTGTCCGATTTGGATCAAACTTAGTCAATATGTTTATATTATTGAAAGATATATTCTGTGTAAGTTTCACTTCGATTGATTGGCCAACGCATAAGTAATTCATATAAATTCATATTTGGAGCGTATTTTTTTACCGATTGTCCCTATGGGAGCTATACGATATAGTTGTCCGATTTGGATCAAACTTGGTCAGTATATGTACTCCCTAGACGTGTACTTTATGTGTCAATTTGGTTTATATAGCATTGCTAACAAAAAAGTTTTCTATACTAAAACATGCTATTTTTACCTGTTTTTACCTTTGTATGCACATAGAACGCCCTAAAGTGGGCGTGTCAAAAAACAAAAGCAAACTTGTACTGCTTGGGCATTTTATCTTTCGTTTGCGACCACTCGGGCCTTCTTAGCTCTTATAGTCTCTGAGATCCTTTTGTTCACACAGACGGACAGACGGACAGACGGACATGGCTATATCGACTCGGCTACTCATGCTGATCAAGAATATATATACTTTATGGGGTCTGCCATGTCTCCTTCTCCCTGTTACATACATTCCAACGAATACAATATACCCTTTTACTCTACGAGTAACGGGTATAACAAGAAAGAAAAGTATAGTCGACCCGATCGTAGAATACTCTCTGCATTTAATTCCCGATTATTTTAATAAAATCGGTATCCAACTATATCAGTTGATACTTGCAACAAAACACGTTGATACAAAAACATCTGTTTGTATGTATGCACATATACATTTGATATTATAAGTATGCACGCACATATGTATGTGTGTATATGTAATACATACACAATTGGTTGGCACAGCCAGCATTCGAGGGCAGCGCTGCGTCTAAGCTACGCAAGCAGCGAAAACGTTCGCTCACATGTTTGTATGTTTCTATCTCGCTTGCACACATGCAGTAACATGGCCTTTAATTATAAACTTTTTACGTGTCAAACTCTTTTGTTTATTGTCTGATTTATATGCAGCTTTCAGGATAGTTTGATATATTTTGTGTTCATATGATTATACCCGTTACTCGTAGAGTAAAAGGGTATATTGTATTCGTTGGAATGTATGTAACAGGGAGAAGGAGACATGGCTGACCCCATAAAGTATATATATTCTTGATCAGCATGAGTAGCCGAGTCGATGTAGCCATGTCCGTCTGTCCGTCCGTCCGTCTGTCCGTCTGTCCGTCTGTGTGAACAAAAGGATCTCAGAGACTATAAGAGCTAGAAAGGCCCGAGTGGTCGCAAACGAAAGATAAAATGCCCAAGCAGTACAAGTTTGCTTTTGTTTTTTGACACGCCCACTTTAGGGCGTTCTATGTGCATACAAAGGTAAAAACAGGTAAAAATAGCATGTTTTAGTATAGAAAACTTTTTTGTTAGCAATGCTATATAAATCAAATTGACACATAAAGTACACGTCTAGGGAGTACATATACTGACCAAGTTTGATCCAAATCGGACAACTATATCGTATAGCTCCCATAGGGACAATCGGTAAAAAATACGCTCCAAATATGAATTTATATGAATAACTTTTGCGTTGGCCAATCAATCGAAGGGAAACTTACACAGATTATATCTTTCAATAATATAAATATATTGACTAAGTTTCATTCAAATCGGACGACTATATCGTATAGCTCCCATAGGGACGATCGGTCAAAAATACGCTGTAAATATGATTTTGTATGAAAATTTTCTGCGTTTCTCAAGTCATCTGAATTAAAAATCAATAGAGTCGATTACCTAAACGATTGTACTATTATTAATATAATTAATAATATATTATATTGTTAATAATATAATTAAACTGAGTAACGGGTATCCTAAAGTCGCAAGGCGACTATAGCATTCTGTTTTCTACCTAGTATTTCTGTGAAAATTTGGTTTACAAGTCATCTGAATTAAAAATCAAGTAGAGTCCCGATTACCCTAAACGATTGAACTATTATTAATATAATTAATAATATTTTAATAAAATCGATAGCCGGGTATATCAACCTTTCTTGTTTTCAAATTACAATACTGTTGACGATAAGAACATATGCCTTAAAAATCGGCATTGAAGTTTATAAAAACATATGTAAGAATGCTATAATACATTGTCGCCACGGCCTTAGGATATTCCCGGTTTACTCAGTTAAATTATATTATTAACAATATAATATATTATTAATAATATTAATTGTATGTTACAATTCGGCTAGGTAATGCATTGGATTGTTAATTTCAATTTTTATATGACCTATATTTTGTTTATTTCCGATCTTGTAAGCAACGCAGAAAATTTTCATACAAAATCATATTTACAGCGTATTTTTGACCGATCGTCCCTATGGGAGCTATACGATATAGTCGTCCGATTTGGATGAAACTTAGTCAATATGTTTATATTATTGACAGATATATTCTGTGTAAGTTTCGATTGGTTGGCCAACGCAAAAGTTATTCATATAAATTCATATTTGGAGCGTATTTTTGACCGATTGTCCCTATGGGAGCTATATGATATAGTTGTCCCATTTGGATCAAACTTAGTCAATATGTTTATATTATTGACAGATATATTCTGTGTAAGTTTCGATTGGTTGGCCAACGCAAAAGTTATTCATATAAATTCATATTTGGAGCGTATTTTTGACCGATTGTCCCTATGGGAGCTATATGATATAGTTGTCCGATTTGGATCAAACTTGGTCAGTATACGTAATCCCTAGACGTGTACTTTCTGTGTCAATTTGGTTTAGATAGCATTACTAACAAAAAAGTTTTCTATACTAAAACATGCTATTTTTACCTGTTTTTACCTTTGTATGCACATAGAACGCCCTAAAGTGGGCGTGTCAAAAAACAAAAGCAAACTTGTACTGCTTGGGCATTTTATCTTTCGTTTGCGACCACTCGGGCCTTTCTAGCTCTTATAGTCTCTGAGATCCTTTTGTTCACACAGACGGACAGACGGACGGACGGACAGACGGAAATGGCTATATCGACTCGGCTAGTCATGCTGATCAAGAATATATATACTTTATGGGGTCTGCCATGTCTCCTTCTCCCTGTTACATACATTGCAACGAATACAATATACCCTTTTACTCTACGAGTAACGGGTATAATTACTATATTTTTTGTGAGTAAAGTAGGCGTAGCAGTTAAAAAATTTTAATGTCATTATACTTATGCCTTCATTAGGAACTTGCATACCAAAATTGGTGTTCCTAAGTGCCATAGTTACTGAGATATTCGCCTAAAACATAAATTTTTTTCGAGGTGTGCTTAGTTTTTTGCTCATTGTGGGCGAACGGGGCGCGGCATCGAAAACAAAAAGATTCTTGTATTGACTGACTAAATATCGAGTCGATACTGACCAAATTCAAAGTTGTAGCTCTTGCCATCGCTGAAATCTGTTTGTTCATACGGACAGACAGACAGACGGACAGACAGACAGACAGACGGACATGGCTATATCGACTCGGCTTGTGATACTGATCAAGAATATATACACTTTATGGGGTCTGCCACGCCTCCTTCTGCCTGTTACATACTTTTCACAAACCCAATATACTCTCTCTTGCAGAGAGTATAACAAGAAAGAAAAGTACAGTCGAGCACGCCCGACCGTAGAATACTCTCTGCATTTTATTCCGGTCATTTGAATAAAATCGGTATCTGAGTATATCACTTGATAGTACTTGCACTAAAACACGCTGAAACAAAAATATTTGTTTGTATGTATACACAAACAGATACATTTGTCATTATATGTATGCACGCACATATGTATGTGTGTATATGTAATATGTATACAATTGGACGGCACGGCCAGCATTGGCGGACAGTGCAGTCGCTACACAAGCAGCGTATACTTTCGCTCACATGTTTATATGCTGCTGTCTCGCTTGCACACATGCATTGACATTGCGTGCAATTGTTAACATTGTAACGTGTCTAGCTCTTTTGTTTATTGTCCGATTTGAATGCAACTTTCAGGTTAGTTTGTGATACTTTGTCTCCAAACGAATTTGAAATTGCAACACCGTACGATAAGTGCAAATGCCTTAAAAATGCCATTGAAGTTTGAAAATTATTTCATTCGTGTGGGAAAACGGGGCGTGGCAGTCCAAAAATTTTAATGACAGTGCATTTATGCTGTCTCTAACAACCTGTATACTAAAAACGGTACTCCTAAGTGCTATAGTTACTGAGATATTCGCTTAAAACCTCAATTTTTTCGTAGGTGACCATAGTTATTTACAATTTGCGGGGGCGGTAAGGAGCGTGGCAAAGATTTGAAATAAACTTGATCTGCCTGACATAAAGACGGACTTTCATTCTAAATTTGGCGGCTCTAGCTTTTGTAGTTTAAAAGATCCAGGTGTTCATACGGACAGACGGACGGACGGACAGACGGACAGACGGACATTGCTATATCGTCTCGGCTGTTGATGCTGATCATCTTTTTTAGAGTACGGGGTCTAACAAGAAAGAATGCTATAGTCGCCTCGCGACTTTAGGATACCCGTTACTCAGTTTAATTCTATTATTAACAATATAATATATTATTAATTATATTAATAATAGTACAATCGTTTAGGTAATCGACCCTATTGATTTTAATTCAGATGACTTGAGAAACGCAGAAAATTTTCATACAAATTCATATTTACAGCGTATTTTTGACCGATCGTCCCTATGGGAGCTATACGATATAGTCGTCCGATTTGAATGAAACTTGGTCAACATATTTATATTATTGACAGATATAATCTGTGTAAGTTTCCCTTCGATTGCTTGGCCAATGCAAAAGTAATTCACATAAATTCATATTTAGAGCGTATTTTTGACCGATTGTCCCTATGGGAGCTATACGATATAGTCGTCCGATTTGAATGAAACTTAGTCAACATATTTATATTATTGAAAGATATATTCTGTGTAAGTTTCACTTCGATTGATTGGCCAACGCATAAGTTATTCATATAAATTCATATTTAGAGCGTATTTTTTACCGATTGTCCCTATGGGAGCTATACGATATAGTTGTCCGATTTGGATCAAACTTGGTCAGTATATGTACTCCCTAGACGTGTACTTTAGTTTGTGTCAATTTGGTTTATATAGCTTTGCTAACAAAAAAGTTTTCTATACTAAAACATGCTATTTTTTACCTGTTTTTATCTTTGTATGCACATAGAACGCCCTAAAGTGGGCGTGTCAAAAAACAAAAGCAAACTTGTACTGCTTGGGCATTTTATCTTTCGTTTGCGACCACTCGGGCCTTTCTAGCTCTTATAGTCTCTGAGATCCTTTTGTTCACACAGACGGACAGACGGACAGACGGACGGACGGACAGACGGACATGGCTATATCGACTCGGCTAGTCATGCTGATCAAGAATATATATACTTTATGGGGTCTGCCATGTCTCCTTCTCCCTGTTACATGCATTGCAACGAATACAATATACCCTTTACTCTACGAGTAACGGGTTTAACAAGTAAGAAAGGCTACAGTCGAGCGAGCCGACTGTAAAAGACCCCGTACTCCTTCTTGTGCGCGTTTTTCCATACAATTCACCAATTTTCGACCGATTTGTCCTATGGGAGCTATAGGCTATAGTTGTCCGATCCGGTTCAAACTTGGTGAGGATAGTTATAATGGTACCATGTATATAATGTGTTAGTTTGGCTGCAATCGCTCAACTAAAACTTTATGTCTCCTTACAAATCACCAACTTTCGACCGATTTGTCCTATAGGAGCTATAGGCTATAGTTGTCCGATCCGGACCAAACTTGGTTGAAGATAGTTATAATGGTACCATATACATAATGTGTTAGTTTTGTCTCAATCGCTCAACTAAAACTTCATGTCTCCATACAAATCACAAATTTTCGACCGATTTGTCCTATGGGAGCTATAGGCTATAGTTGTCCGATCCGGATGAAACTTGGTGAGGATAGTTATAATGGTACCATACACATAATGTGTGAATTTGGTCTCTCTAGCTCTAATCGTTTTCATGTTATGGTGATGTGAAAAAAGTTTTTTACAATTTGCGGGGGAGGTAGGGGGCGTGGCAAAGATTTGAAATAAACTTGATCTGCTCGCGAAGCAGACGGACTTTCATTCCAAATTTGGTGGCTCTAGCTCTTATAGTTTAGAAGATCCAGGTGTTCATACAGACGGACGGACAGACGGACGGACGGACAGACGGACATTGCTATATCGTCACGGCTGTTGATGCTGATCAAGAATATATATACTTTATGGGGTCGGCCACGCCTCCTTCTGCCTGTTACGCACATTTCGCTTCAGACAAACTTAATAGACCCCTATACTCTTTTTTAGAGTACGGGGTCTAAAAACGGTACTCCTAAGTGCTATAGTTACTGAGATATTCGCTTAAAACCTCAATTTTTTCGTAGGTGACCATAGTTATTTACAATTTGCGGGGGCGGTAAGGGGCGTGGCAAAGATTTGAAATAAACTTGATCTGCTCGCGAAGTAGACGGACTTTCATTCTAAATTTGGCGGCTCTAGCTTTTGTAGTTTAAAAGATCCAGGTGTTCATACGGACAGACGGACGGACGGACAGACGGACAGACGGACATTGCTATATCGTCTCGGCTGTTGATGCTGATCATCTTTTTTAGAGTACGGGGTCTAACAAGAAAGAATGCTATAGTCGCCTCGCGACTTTAGGATACCCGTTACTCAGATTAATTATATTATTAACAATATAATATATTATTAATTATATTAATAATAGTACAATCGTTTAGGTAATCGACCCTATTGATTTTAATTCAGATGACTTGAGAAACGCAGAAAATTTTCATACAAATTCATATTTACAGCGTATTTTTGACCGATCGTCCCTATGGGAGCTATACGATATAGTCGTCCGATTTGAATGAAACTTGGTCAACATATTTAGACCCCGTACTCTAAAAAAAGAGTAGAGGGGGTCTATTAAGTTTGTCTGAAGCGAAATGTGCGTAACAGGCAGAAGGAGGCGTGGCCGACCCCATAAAGTATATATATTCTTGATCAGCATCAACAGCCGAGTCGATATAGCGATGTCCGTCTGTCCGTCTGTTCGTCCGTCCGTATGAACACCTGGATCTTTTTAAACTACAAAAGCTAGAGGCACCAAATTTAGAATGAAAGTCCGTCTACTTCTCGAGCAGATCAAGTTTATTTCAAATCTTTGCCACGCCCCTTACCGCCCCCGCAAATTGTAAAAAACTTCGGTCACCTCGGAAAAAATTGATGTTTTAAGCAAATATCTCAGTAACTATAGCACTTTGGAATACCATTTTTGGTATGTAAGTTGCTAGAGACAGCATAAATGCATTGTAATTAAAATTTTTGGACTGCCACGCCCCGTTTTCCCACACGAATGAAATAATTTTCAAACTTCAATGCCATTTTTAAGGCATTTGCACTTATCGTACGGTATTGTAATTTCAAATTCGTTTGGAGACAAAGTATCACAAACTATCCTGAAAGTTGCATACAAATCGGACAATAAACAAAAGAGCTAGACACGTAACAAAGTTTACAATTGCACGCAATGTCAATACATGTGTGCAAGCGAGTCAGAAGCATATAAACATGTGAGCGAACGTTTTCGCTGCTTGTGTAGCGACAGCGCTGCTCACGGGCGATGCACGCACATGTATGCATACGATACGATAAATCATATATCGATATTCAACACGATAGTAATTATAATTGCGATTTGATATTGAATGCGATATTTGGTCATTATGTCCATATCTATAGCGTATTTGAATTCAGTTGTTGATAATATCGATATTTGATTTGATGTGATATTTTAATTAATATCGATATCGGCATTTTCTTGGCGATTTGCATCCCTATTACAAATTGATGGTTTTGTTTCAAAGTGTTTTATTGCAAATACTATGAGTACGGGGTCTTTTACAGTCGGCTAGCTCGACTGTAGCCTTTCTTACTTGTTATATTATTGACAGATATAATCTGTGTAAGTTTCCCTTCGATTGCTTGGCCAATGCAAAAGTAATTCACATAAATTCATATTTAGAGCGTATTTTTGACCGATTGTCCCTATGGGAGCTATACGATATAGTCGTCCGATTTGAATGAAACTTGGTCAACATATTTATATTATTGACAGATATAATCTGTGTAAGTTTCCCTTCGATTGCTTGGCCAATGCAAAAGTTATTCATATAAATTCATATTTGGAGCGTATTTTTTACCGATTGTCCCTATGGGAGCTATACGATATAGTTGTCCGATTTGGATCAACCTTAGTCAATATGTTTATATTATTGAAAGATATATTTTGTGTAAGTTTCACTTCGATTGATTGGCCAACGCATAAGTAATTCATATAAATTCATATTTGGAGCGTATTTTTTACCGATTGTCCCTATGGGAGCTATACGATATAGTTGTCCGATTTGGATCAAACTTGGTCAGTATATGTACTCCCTAGACGTGTACTTTATGTGTCAATTTGGTTTATATAGCATTGCTAACAAAAAAGTTTTCTATACTAAAACATGCTATTTTTACCTGTTTTTACCTTTGTATGCACATAGAACGCCCTAAAGTGGGCGTGTCAAAAAACAAAAGCAAACTTGTACTGCTTGGGCATTTTATCTTTCGTTTGCGACCACTCGGGCCTTTCTAGCTCTTATAGTCTCTGAGATCCTTTTGTTCACACAGACGGACAGACGGACAGACGGACATGGCTATATCGACTCGGCTACTCATGCTGATCAAGAATATATATACTTTATGGGGTCTGCCATATATAACAAGAAAGAAAAGTATAGTCGACCCGATCGTAGAATACTCTCTGCATTTAATTCCCGATTATTTTAATAAAATCGGTATCCAACTATATCAGTTGATACTTGCAACAAAACACGTTGATACAAAAACATCTGTTTGTATGTATGCACATATACATTTGATATTATAAGTATGCACGCACATATGTATGTGTGTATATGTAATACATACACAATTGGTTGGCACAGCCAGCATTCGAGGGCAGCGCTGCGTCTAAGCTACGCAAGCAGCGAAAACGTTCGCTCACATGTTTGTATGTTTCTATCTCGCTTGCACACATGCAGTAACATGGCCTTTAATTATAAACTTTTTACGTGTCAAACTCTTTTGTTTATTGTCTGATTTATATGCAACTTTCAGGATAGTTTGATATATTTTGTGTTCATATGATTATACCCGTTACTCGTAGAGTAAAAGGGTATATTGTATTCGTTGGAATGTATGTAACAGGGAGAAGGAGACATGGCTGACCCCATAAAGTATATATATTCTTGATCAGCATGAGTAGCCGAGTCGATGTAGCCATGTCCGTCTGTCCGTCTGTCCGTCTGTCCGTCCGTCCGTCTGTCCGTCTGTCCGTCTGTGTGAACAAAAGGATCTCAGAGACTATAAGAGCTAGAAAGGCCCGAGTGGTCGCAAACGAAAGATAAAATGCCCAAGCAGTACAAGTTTGCTTTTGTTTTTTGACACGCCCACTTTAGGGCGTTCTATGTGCATACAAAGGTAAAAACAGGTAAAAATAGCATGTTTTAGTATAGAAAACTTTTTTGTTAGCAATGCTATATAAACCAAATTGACACATAAAGTACACGTCTAGGGAGTACATATACTGACCAAGTTTGATCCAAATCGGACGACTATATCGTATAGCTCCCATAGGGACAATCGGTCAAAAATACGCTCCAAATATGAATTTATATGAATAACTTTTGCGTTGGCCAATCAATCGAAGGGAAACTTACACAGATTATATCTGTCAATAATATTAATATGTTGACCAAGTTTCATTCAAATCGGACGACTATATCGTATAGCTCCCATAGGGACGATCGGTCAAAAATACGCTGTAAATATGATTTTGTATGAAAATTTTCTGCGTTTCTCAAGTCATCTGAATTAAAATCAATAGAGTCGATTACCTAAACGATTGTACTATTATTAATATAATTAATAATATATTATATTGTTAATAATATAATTAAACTGAGTAACGGGTATCCTAAAGTCGCAAGGCGACTATAGCATTCTTTCTTTCCCTAGTACTTTCTGTGTCAATTTGGTTTAGATAGCATTACTAACAAAACAAGAAAGAAAAGTACAGTCGAGCACGCCCGACCGTAGAATACTCTCTGCATTTTATTTTCGATCATTTTAATAAAATCGGTAGCCGGGTATATCAATTGATACTTGCAACAAAACACGTTGAAACAAAAACATCTGTTTGTATGTATACACACACATATACATTTGACATTATAAGTATGCACGCACATATGTATGTGTGTATATGTTATACATACACAATTGGTCGGCACGGCCAGCATTCGCGGGCAGCGCTGCCGCTAAGCTACGCAAGCAGCGAAAACGTTCGCTCACATGTTTGTATGTTTCTATCTCGCTCGCACACATGCATTGGCATTGCGTTCAATTATCAACTTTCTTACATGTCTAGCTCTTTTGTTTATTGTCCGATTTGTATGCAACTTTCAGGATAGTTTAATATATTTTGTCTTCAAACGAATGTGAAATAACAATACTGTACGATAAGAACATATGCCTTAAAATCGGCATTGAAGTTTGCAAATTATTTTATTTCTTGTGGGAAAAGGGGGCGTGGCAGTCCAAAATTTTTGATGACAATACAATTATGCCGTCTCTAGGAACCTGCGTATCAAAATAGGTGTTCCTAAGTGCCATAGTTACTGAGATATTCGCCTAAAACATCAATTTTTTACGAGGTGTTTTCAGTTTTTTGCACATTGTGGGCGAATGGGGCGTGGCATCGAAAAAAAAAAGATTCTTGTATTGACTGACTTAATATCGAGTCGATAGAGACCAAATTCAAACTTGTAGCTCTTACCATCTCTGAAATCTGTTTGTTCACACAGACGGACAGACGGACAGACGGACATGGCTATATCGACTCGGCTTGTGATGCTGATCAAGAATATATATACTTTATGGGGTCTGCCACGCCTCCTTCTGCCTGTTACATACTTTTTTTTTTTGCACAAACCCAATATACTCTCTCTTGCAGAGAGTATAAAAAAGTTTTCTATACTAAAACATGCTATTTTTACCTGTTTTTACCTTTGTATGCACATATAACGCCCTAAAGTGGGCGTGTCAAAGAACAAAAGCAAACTTGTACTGCTTGGGCATTTTATCTTTCGTTTGCGACCACTCGGGCCTTTCTAGCTCTTATAGTCTCTGAGATCCTTTTGTTCACACAGACGGACAGACGGACGGACGGACAGACGGACATGGCTATATCGACTCGGCTAGTCATGCTGATCAAGAATATATATACTTTATGGGGTCTGCCATGTCTCCTTTTCCCTATTACATACATTGCAACGAATACAATATACCTTTTTACTCTACGAGTAACGGGTATAATTACTATATTTTTTGTGAGTAAAGTAGGCGTAGCATTTAAAAAATTTTAATGTCATTATACTTATGCCTTCATTAGGAACTTGCATACCAAAATTGGTGTTCCTAAGTGCCATAGTTACTGAGATATTCGCCTAAAACATAAATTTTTTTCGAGGTGTGCTTAGTTTTTTGCTCATTGTGGGCGAACGGGGCGCGGCATCGAAAACAAAAAGATTCTTGTATTGACTGACTAAATATCGAGTCGATACTGACCAAATTCAAAGTTGTAGCTCTTGCCATCGCTGAAATCTGTTTGTTCATACGGACAGACAGACAGACGGACAGACAGACAGACAGACGGACATGGCTATATCGACTCGGCTTGTGATACTGATCAAGAATATATACACTTTATGGGGTCTGCCACGCCTCCTTCTGCCTGTTACATACTTTTCACAAACCCAATATACTCTCTCTTGCAGAGAGTATAACAAGAAAGAAAAGTACAGTCGAGCACGCCCGACCGTAGAATACTCTCTGCATTTTATTCCGGTCATTTGAATAAAATCGGTATCTGAGTATATCACTTGATAGTACTTGCACTAAAACACGCTGAAACAAAAATATTTGTTTGTATGTATACACAAACAGATACATTTGTCATTATATGTATGCACGCACATATGTATGTGTGTATATGTAATATGTATACAATTGGACGGCACGGCCAGCATTGGCGGACAGTGCAGTCGCTACACAAGCAGCGTATACTTTCGCTCACATGTTTATATGCTGCTGTCTCGCTTGCACACATGCATTGACATTGCGTGCAATTGTTAACATTGTAACGTGTCTAGCTCTTTTGTTTATTGTCCGATTTGAATGCAACTTTCAGGTTAGTTTGTGATACTTTGTCTCCAAACGAATTTGAAATTGCAATACCGTACGATAAGTGCAAATGCCTTAAAAATGCCATTGAAGTTTGAAAATTATTTCATTCGTGTGGGAAAACGGGGCGTGGCAGTCCAAAAATTTTAATGACAATGCATTTATGCTGTCTCTAGCAACCTGTATACCAAAAACGGTACTCCTAAGTGCTATAGTTACTGAGATATTCGCTTAAAACCTCAATTTTTTCGTAGGTGACCATAGTTATTTACAATTTGCGGGGGCGGTAAGGAGCGTGGCAAAGATTTGAAATAAACTTGATCTGCCTGACATAAAGACGGACTTTCATTCTAAATTAGGCGGCTCTAGCTTTTGTAGTTTAAAAGATCCAGGTGTTCATACGGACAGACGGACGGACGGACAGACGGACAGACGGACATTGCTATATCGTCTCGGCTGTTGATGCTGATCATCTTTTTTAGAGTACGGGGTCTAACAAGAAAGAATGCTATAGTCGCCTCGCGACTTTAGGATACCCGTTACTCAGATTAATTATATTATTAACAATATAATATATTATTAATTATATTAATAATAGTACAATCGTTTAGGTAATCGACCCTATTGATTTTAATTCAGATGACTTGAGAAACGCAGAAAATTTTCATACAAATTCATATTTACAGCGTATTTTTTGACCGATCGTCCCTATGGGAGCTATACGATATAGTCGTCCGATTTGAATGAAACTTGGTCAACATATTTAGACCCCGTACTCTAAAAAAAGAGTAGAGGGGTCTATTAAGTTTGTCTGAAGCGAAATGTGCGTAACAGGCAGAAGGAGGCGTGGCCGACCCCATAAAGTATATATATTCTTGATCAGCATCAACAGCCGAGTCGATATAGCGATGTCCGACTGTCCGTCTGTCCGTCCGTCCGTATGAACACCTGGATCTTTTAAACTACAAAAGCTAGAGGCACCAAATTTAGAATGAAAGTCCGTCTGCTTCGCGAGCAGATCAAGTTTATTTCAAATCTTTGCCACGCCCCTTACCGCCCCCGCAAATTGTAAAAAACCTCGGTCACCTCGGAAAAAATTGATGTTTTAAGCAAATATCTCAGTAACTATAGCACTTAGGAATACCATTTTTGGTATGTAAGTTGCTAGAGACAGCATAAATGCATTGTAATTAAAATTTTTGGACTGCCACGCCCCGTTTTCCCACACGAATGAAATAATTTTCAAACTTCAATGCCATTTTTAAGGCATTTGCACTTATCCGAAAGTTTTATAAAAAAAAATTGTTTAAGAAAAAAAAAAAAAAAAAAAAATTTAAAAAAAAAACAAAAAAAAAAAAAAAAAAAAAGAACCAAAAAACAAAAAAAACCTAAAAAAAAAACCAAAGTTAAAAAAAGGTGGGAAAAAAAAAAAAAACAAAAAAAAAAATAAATGAAAGGTTTTGGCGCGTGGTGAAGGGGCGGAGGCGCTTCCGGGGGATGCAAACACACATTTAAATATAATATAATAAATAAAAAAAATATAAATTAAAAAAGAAAATTATTATAAAAGAGATTTTTTTTTAAATAATATTTTTTTTTTATATTTTTTAAATTAATTTTTTTTAATTTAATTTTTTATTTTATAAAAATTATATTTTATTTAAAATTATATTTAAATTAATAATGAGATTTTTCTCTTCTTTACAAATTGTTTTTTTTTTTTATATTTTTTTTTTTAATAATTATTTTTTTAATATAAAATATAAAGGGGGCTGGGTTTAAAATAATTTGGCTTGATTGTTTTTTTTTTTTTTTTTTTTTTTTTTTTTATTTATTTATTTATTTATTAATAGTATTTAATTGTATGATTACGTAGTATATAGATATATAATTTAAATTTAGACAATATTAAAAGTAATTATTAAAAATTTTAAATTTAAATTAAACTGAAATTAAAAAAAGATAATAATTAGACCATTAATCTGGGAATAACAAGCAAAGAAATTGATCCAACATTTGTTGCAAGGGTTGGGAAAAACCCAGAAAAACCCAACCAGATCAATAAAAATATGCCAAAACTAACCCGAAAGATCTCTGATTAAGGGGAAGAATGAATGGCAGAGACACCATTCTTACTGCCCCTGAAAATCAGAGATATAACGGAGTTGGCTGTAAAGAGAAGCTTTAAGATGGGAGAGAGAGAGAGATGTGTCAATCAATCTATAATGTTCATTATAATTAGCGCATAATACCCGAAAACGATTGTGCAAAGCGTAGTCAGTAGTGCATGTAGGAAGAGTTAAAGGGACGTAGTACCTAGTGGTCCTGGTGGGAATATTAAATTTAAGGCGTTCTAAAAGAGAGGGGGAGCAGATATCACCGATTATTAATTTATGGAGGAAGATTACTCCAAGGACTCTTCTCCGATCAGTAAGGGATGGCAGATTCAGAAGCAAGAGTCTGCTAGTATAAGATGGAAGGCGAAGGTTGGGGTCCCAATTAAGTCCACGAAGCGCGAAGAGTAAAAACTGCTTCTGCACTGACTCAATTAATGATTGACTATTAGCATGTTGAGGAGACCAGACACATGAGCAATACTCAAGAATGGGACGGACAAGGGATGTGTAAAGAAGTTTGGTGACAAATGGATCATTAAATTCCTTAGACCAGCGTTTAATAAATCCAAGAGTTCCCTTAGCTTTATTAACTATAGTGGAAATATGATGTGTGAAACTTAATTTATTATCAAAAAGAACACCGAGGTCATCGACTGATAATATACGTTTTAAAGGTATATTGTCAATGTGATAGTTGGCTAAGTAAGGAGTCACCCTGTTAAACGTCATAAACAGGCATTAGTTAATTAGTTATGCACCAGTTGTGCATAGAATTTAAATCATCTTGAAGTAGCGTATGATCTGGGGGATCCTTATAAGACAATAATAATTTCACGTCATCGGCATACATAAGTATGCGACAATGGGCTAGTGAGGAAGGAAGGTCATTTATAAAGAGATTAAAAAATAGGGGGCCTAGGTGACTACCCTGGGGAACTCCAGAAGTAACGAAGACAGATTTAGATATGGCTGATCTAAGCATAACCCTTTGGGTTCTACCTGTAAGATATGATGATATCCACAGAAGAAGGGAAGGTGGGAAGCCTAAAATGCTTAGTTTATGGAGAAGGAGGTTATGATTTACAGAGTCAAACGCTTTACTGAAGTCAGTATAGATGACATCAGTTTGCATTCTATTAAGGAATGCCTCATTTACAACAGAGGTAAATTCCAATAAATTGGTCGAAGTCGACCGACTCTTAACAAAACCGTGTTGGGCAGGGGAGATAATTGACTTGCAGAGGTGTTGCAAAGTCGAAGTAATTATCTTTTCGAAGAGCTTAGGGATTGCGGACAACTTCGCAATTCCCCTGTAGTTGGATATATCCGACTTGCAACCTTTTTTATGCAGAGGGATAATGTAAGATTCTTTCCAAAAGGAAGGAAAGACAGAGGATTCCAAAGAGAGGTTAAAAAGAATTGAAAGCGGTTTAATTATAGAAGAACAGCACTCCTTAAGCACGCAACTAGGAATGTTGTCAGGCCCAGGAGAGAAGGAAGATTTTAGATTGTTAATGGACGAGAGCAGGCAACTATCAGAAATGTAAGGAAAAAAAACGCAATTAGAGGATGGGAGTTTAAAGGGGTAAAAGAAGTTAGTAGGCAGACTAGGGGAATACGTAGATTGAAAAAGTTAGCAGAGAGGTCGGTAGTAGCCGAGTCCTTACTTTAGGGGTATTAAAGACAAAAGAAGAGGGTAAAGTAGAAGATTTGCGTTTAGAGTTAACAAAGTTATAGAATTGTTTAGGATCGCGCGCAAATTGAGTCTTGCAACGAACGAGATAATTTTCATAGCATTGAGAATTAAGAAGGGTAAAGGCTGCTTTTGCTTTAGAATAATTTAAAAAGTCTAAGCTAGAACCCGTCTGCTTAAACTTTTTAAAATATTTTGATTTTTTATTTTTTTTAGTTAGATAGTCTTGGTGAGAACCAAGGAGATTTATGTGAAACTAACTTTACAACACTATATGGAATACAGACATCAAAGATTGAATTTAATATGTTGTAAAAATACTCAACAGCTATGTTAATATCATTCGTGCTGTATAGTATAGACCAGTCAGTAGCAAAAATCAGTTGGTTTAGCAAAGAAAAATTTCCTTTGCGAAAGCAACGGCGCGACTTGGAAGAGGATGAAGGAGGTGAACGGATGGAGTTAGGGATAGACAGGGAAAGTTCTAGAGTAGGATGAAAAGAATCTTCAGGAGCAACTACAGGAGAAGATCTAGTGACAATGGCACTGGATGAATCATTAACGAAGATAAGATCCAGCATCCGGTTTAGACGATTAGATATATGATTGATTTGAAAAAAAGGAAGATCAATCAAACTATCTAAAAAGTCGTTATTGGGTGTGGGTATGTAATCAAACTTGTCGATAAACGTCCAGGAAACGTTTGGCAAGTTAAAATCTCCTAGCATCACAAAGAAATCACAATCACGAATGTGACTAAATATTTCTTTGATGAAATTGAAATGCTGTAGATAAACTGACATTTCTGAGGAAGGAGGAATGTAAGAGCAAGTTACATAAAGGGCAAATGACGAAAAAGTAACCTTAACGGCAACAAATTCAATTTCGTCCAGTGGTGAAACATCTATTACTTCAGCATTAAGGGAGGATTTTACTGAAATAAGAACTCCACCACCACGTCGATTAAGACGATCGCGCCTGAAAATGTTATAATGAGATGACATTATTTCATTATCAGATATGCTAGAATTCAGCCAAGTCTCTGAAAATGCAACAATGTCAGAATCAAAAGATAAACTGTTCTTATGCAACTGTTTTAACTTAGACCCAAGACCCCTAACATTCTGATACTGAATGAAAAGTTGGTCAGAGCCTAGTTTTTTGAAGTTATGACTGGGGCCGCTTGAGTCGAACCACTAGTCGGAAGAATGACTGGAGTTGAACGAGTTCTATTTTTTTGTTTGAACTCATGTACAATCATATGTGGGGGCCAGAACTTTGGATCACATATGATAGGAAATATGTCAGGGGACACACTAATCTTAAATGATGAAATTTCTCTTGGCTCAGAGAAATTGAATTTAGAAATTGAAACGCTACCTGTAGTTTTGGTAGCGATGAAAGCTGCAATAGACTCAATAGTCGTATCTGCAGATAGTCTAGATATAAATATCTGCTTACGTGGAGCCACGACCGTAAGCAGGGGAGGCTGAACTGCTATGGGAGTAGCAACAGGGTGACTATTACGTCGACTTGGAGGGCTTTTGGTGTTATTACTTGTAACAATTGAGTTGCTTACAGGTAACACCGAATTATTAGGGGGTGAAGGGGGAGCTGCGGGGGCGGCAACAGAGCGACTGTTACGCCGAATAGGGGGACTCTTCGAGTTATTACTCGTAGCCACTGCACCATTAACAGCCACAGATTTGATCACTGGTGATGAGGTGACTACGGGAGGGGCAGGCATAGCCGGGGAAGTATGGTTGCATAAGGGCCGGTCGGGTACTGGGGAAGTAGCGGGAGGAATGGATGAATTGGGAGGTAAGGAGTTACAGGGAGAAGGAGAAAAAGACAAAAGGGGAGGCCCACTATGCAACGGTGATGTACTGAGAGAAATAGGCGGAAGAGGTAATGAAAGATGTTGAATAGAGCTCAACATCTTGTCAGGCGGAGTCTCGAATTTATAGCCACTAAGCAAGTCAGCACTAATATCAAAATCAGTGCTAAGCTGCTTAGCGAGTGAGCGCAGTTTTAGGAATTGTTTTTTCACAGTATTATACATACGTGAAAAATCGCATTGCAACTCAATACAAACTGGGCATGACCATTTTAATCCACCACTACCTAATTTGGCAGAGGAAATGAATTTTTCAAATTCACGCCCAGTGAGACCTGCACATTTAATGTGCATAATATTGTCGCACAGCCAACAGTGCACATAATTTGGTTGGTCACTGTCCCGAGATGGGCCATATGAGCAATTTTTTTTACAGCAGGCCATTTCACTCAAAATACTTTAAAAACAATTTGGAGTTAAAGCGAAATGAATATGAGTGAAAAGTTTGCTTTGATGTAAACAAATATGCTCGAAAGCAGAAAACGCAAAAAGTGCAAAAACAAAATATTAACGAAACAGTTAAACAACAAAGGCAATGCGTGGACGCAAGCGCAAAAGAGAATTGAGTGCAAGCGAGCGACACACAAACTATTGACAGATATAATCTGTGTAAGTTTCCCTTCGATTGCTTGGCCAATGCAAAAGCGGTCACATAAATTCATATTTAGAGCGTATTTTTTGACCGATTGTCCCTATGGGAGCTATACGATATAGTCGTCCGATTTGAATGAAACTTGGTCAACATATTTATATTATTGACAGATATAATCTGTGTAAGTTTCCCTTCGATTGCTTGGCCAATGCAAAAGTTATTCATATAAATTCATATTTGGAGCGTATTTTTTACCGATTGTCCCTATGGGAGCTATACGATATAGTTGTCCGATTTGGATCAACCTTAGTCAATATGTTTATATTATTGAAAGATATATTTTGTGTAAGTTTCACTTCGATTGATTGGCCAACGCATAAGTAATTCATATAAATTCATATTTGGAGCGTATTTTTTACCGATTGTCCCTATGGGAGCTATACGATATAGTTGTCCGATTTGGATCAAACTTGGTCAGTATATGTACTCCCTAGACGTGTACTTTATGTGTCAATTTGGTTTATATAGCATTGCTAACAAAAAAGTTTTCTATACTAAAACATGCTATTTTTACCTGTTTTTACCTTTGTATGCACATAGAACGCCCTAAAGTGGGCGTGTCAAAAAACAAAAGCAAACTTGTACTGCTTGGGCATTTTATCTTTCGTTTGCGACCACTCGGGCCTTCTTAGCTCTTATAGTCTCTGAGATCCTTTTGTTCACACAGACGGACAGACGGACATGGCTATATCGACTCGGCTACTCATGCTGATCAAGAATATATATACTTTATGGGGTCTGCCATGTCTCCTTCTCCCTGTTACATACATTCCAACGAATACAATATACCCTTTTACTCTACGAGTAACGGGTATAACAAGAAAGAAAAGTATAGTCGACCCGATCGTAGAATACTCTCTGCATTTAATTCCCGATTATTTTAATAAAATCGGTATCCAACTATATCAGTTGATACTTGCAACAAAACACGTTGATACAAAAACATCTGTTTGTATGTATGCACATATACATTTGATATTATAAGTATGCACGCACATATGTATGTGTGTATATGTAATACATACACAATTGGTTGGCACAGCCAGCATTCGAGGGCAGCGCTGCGTCTAAGCTACGCAAGCAGCGAAAACGTTCGCTCACATGTTTGTATGTTTCTATCTCGCTTGCACACATGCAGTAACATGGCCTTTAATTATAAACTTTTTACGTGTCAAACTCTTTTGTTTATTGTCTGATTTATATGCAACTTTCAGGATAGTTTGATATATTTTGTGTTCATATGATTATACCCGTTACTCGTAGAGTAAAAGGGTATATTGTATTCGTTGGAATGTATGTAACAGGGAGAAGGAGACATGGCTGACCCCATAAAGTATATATATTCTTGATCAGCATGAGTAGCCGAGTCGATGTAGCCATGTCCGTCTGTCCGTCTGTCCGTCCGTCCGTCTGTCCGTCTGTCCGTCTGTGTGAACAAAAGGATCTCAGAGACTATAAGAGCTAGAAAGGCCCGAGTGGTCGCAAACGAAAGATAAAATGCCCAAGCAGTACAAGTTTGCTTTTGTTTTTTGACACGCCCACTTTAGGGCGTTCTATGTGCATACAAAGGTAAAAACAGGTAAAAATAGCATGTTTTAGTATAGAAAACTTTTTTGTTAGCAATGCTATATAAACCAAATTGACACATAAAGTACACGTCTAGGGAGTACATATACTGACCAAGTTTGATCCAAATCGGACAACTATATCGTATAGCTCCCATAGGGACAATCGGTAAAAAATACGCTCCAAATATGAATTTATATGAATAACTTTTGCGTTGGCCAATCAATCGAAGTGAAACTTACACAGAATATATCTTTCAATAATATAAACATATTGACTAAGTTTCATCCAAATCGGACGACTATATCGTATAGCTCCCATAGGGACAATCGGTCAAAAATACGCTCTTAATATGAATTTATATGAATAACTTTTGCATTGGCCAAGCAATCGAAAGGAAACTTACACAGATTATATCTGTCAATAATATAAATATGTTGACCAAGTTTCATTCAAATCGGACGACTATATCGTATAGCTCCCATAGGGACGATCGGTCAAAAATACGCTGTAAATATGATTTTGTATGAAAATTTTCTGCGTTTCTCAAGTCATCTGAATTAAAATCAATAGAGTCGATTACCTAAACGAATGTACTATTATTAATATAATTAATAATATATTATATTGTTAATAATATAATTAAACTGAGTAAAGGGTATCCTAAAGTCGCGAGGCGACTATAGCATTCTTTCTTGTTTTTAAACTTCAATGCCAATATAGTGATATCTTGCGACCACTCGGGCCTTTCTAGCTCTTATAGTCTCTGAGATCCTTTTGTTCACACAGACGGACAGACGGACGGACGGACAGACGGACATGGCTATATCGACTCGGCTAGTCATGCTGATCAAGAATATATATACTTTATGGGGTCTGCCATGTCTCCTTTTCCCTATTACATACATTGCAACGAATACAATATACCCTTTTACTCTACGAGTAACGGGTATAATTACTATATTTTTTGTGAGTAAAGTAGGCGTAGCATTTAAAAAATTTTAATGTCATTATACTTATGCCTTCATTAGGAACTTGCATACCAAAATTGGTGTTCCTAAGTGCCATAGTTACTGAGATATTCGCCTAAAACATAAATTTTTTTCGAGGTGTGCTTAGTTTTTTGCTCATTGTGGGCGAACGGGGCGCGGCATCGAAAACAAAAAGATTCTTGTATTGACTGACTAAATATCGAGTCGATACTGACCAAATTCAAAGTTGTAGCTCTTGCCATCGCTGAAATCTGTTTGTTCATACGGACAGACAGACAGACGGACAGACAGACAGACAGACGGACATGGCTATATCGACTCGGCTTGTGATACTGATCAAGAATATATACACTTTATGGGGTCTGCCACGCCTCCTTCTGCCTGTTACATACTTTTCACAAACCCAATATACTCTCTCTTGCAGAGAGTATAACAAGAAAGAAAAGTACAGTCGAGCACGCCCGACCGTAGAATACTCTCTGCATTTTATTCCGGTCATTTGAATAAAATCGGTATCTGAGTATATCACTTGATAGTACTTGCACTAAAACACGCTGAAACAAAAATATTTGTTTGTATGTATACACAAACAGATACATTTGTCATTATATGTATGCACGCACATATGTATGTGTGTATATGTAATATGTATACAATTGGACGGCACGGCCAGCATTGGCGGACAGTGCAGTCGCTACACAAGCAGCGTATACTTTCGCTCACATGTTTATATGCTGCTGTCTCGCTTGCACACATGCATTGACATTGCGTGCAATTGTTAACATTGTAACGTGTCTAGCTCTTTTGTTTATTGTCCGATTTGAATGCAACTTTCAGGTTAGTTTGTGATACTTTGTCTCCAAACGAATTTGAAATTGCAATACCGTACGATAAGTGCAAATGCCTTAAAAATGCCATTGAAGTTTGAAAATTATTTCATTCGTGTGGGAAAACGGGGCGTGGCAGTCCAAAAATTTTAATGACAATGCATTTATGCTGTCTCTAGCAACCTGTATACCAAAAACGGTACTCCTAAGTGCTATAGTTACTGAGATATTCGCTTAAAACCTCAATTTTTTCGTAGGTGACCATAGTTATTTACAATTTGCGGGGGCGGTAAGGAGCGTGGCAAAGATTTGAAATAAACTTGATCTGCCTGACATAAAGACGGACTTTCATTCTAAATTTGGCGGCTCTAGCTTTTGTAGTTTAAAAGATCCAGGTGTTCATACGGACAGACGGACGGACGGACAGACGGACAGACGGACATTGCTATATCGTCTCGGCTGTTGATGCTGATCATCTTTTTTAGAGTACGGGGTCTAACAAGAAAGAATGCTATAGTCGCCTCGCGACTTTAGGATACCCGTTACTCAGTTTAATTATATTATTAACAATATAATATATTATTAATTATATTAATAATAGTACAATCGTTTAGGTAATCGACCCTATTGATTTTAATTCAGATGACTTGAGAAACGCAGAAAATTTTCATACAAATTCATATTTACAGCGTATTTTTGACCGATCGTCCCTATGGGAGCTATACGATATAGTCGTCCGATTTGAATGAAACTTGGTCAACATATTTATATTATTGACAGATATAATCTGTGTAAGTTTCCCTTCGATTGCTTGGCCAATGCAAAAGTAATTCACATAAATTCATATTTAGAGCGTTTTTTTGACCGATTGTCCCTATGGGAGCTATACGATATAGTCGTCCGATTTGGATGAAACTTAGTCAATATGTTTATATTATTGAAAGATATATTCTGTGTAAGTTTCACTTCGATTGATTGGCCAACGCATAAGTTATTCATATAAATTCATATTTGGAGCGTATTTTTTACCGATTGTCCCTATGGGAGCTATACGATATAGTTGTCCGATTTGGATCAACCTTGGTCAGTATATGTACTCCCTAGACGTGTACTTTACGTGTACTTTCTGTGTCAATTTGGTTTAGATAGCATTACTAACAAAAAAGTTTTCTATACTAAAACATGCTATTTTTACCTGTTTTTACCTTTGTATGCACATATAACGCCCTAAAGTGGGCGTGTCAAAAAACAAAAGCAAACTTGTACTGCTTGGGCATTTTATCTTTCGTTTGCGACCACTCGGGCCTTTCTAGCTCTTATAGTCTCTGAGATCCTTTTGTTCACACAGACGGACAGACGGACATGGCTATATCGACTCGGCTAGTCATGCTGATCAAGAATATATATACTTTATGGGGTCTGCCATGTCTCCTTCTCCCTGTTACATACATTGCAACGAATACAATATACCCTTTTACTCTACGAGTAACGGGTATAACAAGTAAGAAAGGCTACAGTCGAGCGAGCTGACTGTAAAAGACCCCGTACTCATGCTAGTGCGCGTTCTACCATACAAATAAGTAATTTTCGAACAATTTGTCCTATGGGAGCTAAAGGCTATAGTTGGCCGATTCAGACAAAACTTGGTGAGGATAGTTACAATGGTACCATACACGTAATGTGTTAGTTTGGTTTCAATCGCTCAACGAAAACTTCATGTCTCCATACAAATCACCTATTTTCGACCGATTTGTCCTATGGGAGCTATAAGCTATAGTTGTCCGATCCGGACCAAACTTGGTGAGGATAGTAACAATGGTACCATACAAATAATGTGTTAGTTTGATTACAGTCGCTCAATTAAAACTTCATGTCTTCATACAAATCACCAATTTTCGGCCGATTTGTCCTTTGGGAGCTATAGGCTATAGTTGTCCGATACAGACCAAACTTGGTGAGGATAGTTATAATGGTACCATACACATAATGTGTTAGTTTGGTTGCAATCGCTCAACTAAAACTTCATGTCTCCATATAAATCACCCATTTTCGACCGATTTGTAATATGGAAGCTATGGGCTATAGTTGTGCGATCCGGACCAAACTTGGTGAGGATAGTTATAATGGTACCCTACACATAATGTGCTAGTTTGGTTACAGTCGCTCAACTAAAACTTCATGCCTCCATACAAATCACGAATTTTCGGTCGATTTGTCCTATGGGAGCTATGGGCTATAGTTGTCCGATCCGGACCAAATTTAGTGAGGATAGTTAGATAGGTACCGTACACATAATGTGTGAATTTGGTCTCCCTTGCTCTGGTCGTTTTCAAGTTATGGTGATGTGAAAATAGTTTTTTACAATTTGCGGGGGCGGTAAGGGGCGTGGCAAAGATTTGAAATAAACTGGATCTGCTCGCGAAGCAGACGGACTTGTAGTTTAAAAGATCCAGGTGATCATACAGACGGACGGACAGTGGGACAGACAGACAGACAGACAGACGGACAGACGGACATCGCTATATCGTCTCGGCTGTTGATGCTGATCAAGAATATATATACTTTATGGGGTCGGAAAAGGCCCCTTCTGCCTGTTACGCACATTTCGCTTCAGACAAACTTAATAGACCCCTAAACTCGAATTCATAGTATTTGCAATAAAACACTTTGAAACAAAACCATCAGTTTGTAATAGGGATGCAAATCGCCAAGAAAATGTCAATATCGATAGTAATTAAAATATCACATCAAATCAAATATCGATACTATCAACAACTGAATTCAAATACGCTATAGATATGGACATAATGACCAAATATCGCATTCGAGATCATATCGCAATTATAATTACTATCGTGTTGAATATCGATGTATGATTTATCGTATCGTATGCATACATGTGCGTGCATCGTCCGCGAGCAGCGCTGTCGCTACACAAGCAGCGTAAACTTTCGCTCACATGTTTATATGCTTCTGTCTCGCTTGCACACATGCATTGACATTGCGTGCAATTGTAAACTTTGTTACGTGTCTAGCTCTTTTGTTTATTGTCAGATTTGTATGCAACTTTCAGGATAGCTTGTGATACTTTGTCTCCAAACGAATTTGAAATTACAATACCGTACGATAAGTGCAAATGCCTTTAAAATGGAATTGATGCTTGAAAATTAGTTCATTCTTGTGGGAAAACGGGGCGTGGCAGTCCAAAAATTTTAATGACAATGCATTTATGCTGTCCCTAGCAACCTGTAGACCAAAAATGGTATTCCTAAGTGCTATAGTTACTGAGATATTCGCTGAAAACATAAATTTTTTCCTAGGTGACCATAGTTTTTTACAATTTGCGAGGGCGGTAAGGGGCGTGGCAAAGATTTGAAATAAACTTAGTCTGCTCGCGAAGCCGACGGACTTCCATTTTAAATTTAGTGGCTCTAGCTTTTGTAGTTTAAAAGATCCAGGTGTTCATACAGACGGACGGACGGACGGACAGACGGACATGGCTATATCATCTCGGCTGTTGATGCTGATCAAGAATATATATAGTTGATGGGGTCGGCCACGCCTTCTTCTGCCTGTTACGCACATTTCGCTTCAGACAAACTTTTTTAGAGTACGGGGTCTAACAAGAAAGAAAAGTACAGTCGAGCACGCCCAATCGTAGAATACTCTCTGCATTTAATTCCCGATTATTTCAATAAAATCAGTATCCGAGTATATCAGTTGATAGTCCTTGCAATAAAACACGTCGAAACAAAAACATCTGATTGTATATATATATGCACACACATATACATTTGACGTTACATGTATGCACGCACACATTTGGTTGGCTCGGCCAGCATTCGCGGACAGGGCTGCCGCGAGCAACCAGTGAAAACGTTCGCTCACATGTTCGTATGCTTCTGTCTCGCTTGCACACATGCATTGACGTTGCGTGCAATTGTAAACTTTGTTACGTGTCTAGCTCTTTTTGTTTATAGTCCGATTTGTATGCAACTTTCAGGATAGTTTGATATATTTTGTCTTCAAATGAGTTTGAAATAACAGTACTGTATGATAAGATCAAATGCCTTAAAATCGGCATTGAAGTTTGCAAATTATTTTATTTCTTGTGGGAAAAGGGGGGGGGGGGGTCCAAAATTTTTAATGACAATGCATTTATGATGTCTCTAAAAACCTCCCTACCAGTGCAGTCGCTACACAAGCAGCGTAAACTTTCGCTCATATGTTTATATGCTGCTGTCTCGCTTGCACACATGCATTGACATTGCGTGCAATTGTAAACTTTGTTACGTGTCTAGCTCTTTTATTTATTGTCCGATTTGTATGCAACTTTCAGGATAGCTTGTGATACTTAGTCTCCAAACGAATTTGAAACAAGAAAGAATGCTATAGTCGCCTCGCGACTTTAGGATACCCGTTACTCAGTTTAATTATATTATTAACAATATAATATATTATTAATAATATTAATAATATTACAATCGGTTAGGTAATCGACCCTATTGATTTTAATTCAGATGACTTGAGAAACGCAGAAAGTTTTCATACAAAATCATACGCTGTAATTTTTGACCGATCGTCCCTATGGGAGCTATACGATATAGTCGTCCGATTTGGATGAAACTTAGTCAATATGTTTATATTATTGACAGATATATTCTGTGTAAGTTTCACTTCGATTGGTTGGCCAACGCAAAAGTTATTCATATAAATTCATATTTGGAGCGTATTTTTGACCGATTGTCCCTATGGGAGCTATATGATATAGTTGTCCGATTTGGATCAAACTTAGTCAATATGTTTATATTATTGACAGATATATTCTGTGTAAGTTTCACTTCGATTGGTTGGCCAACGCAAAAGTTATTCATATAAATTCATATTTGGAGCGTATTTTTGACCGATTGTCCCTATGGGAGCTATATGATATAGTTGTCCGATTTGGATCAAACTTGGTCAGTATACGTAATCCCTAGACGTGTACTTCCTGTGTCAATTTGGTTTAGATAGCATTACTAACAAAAAAGTTTTCTATACTAAAACATGCTATTTTTACCTGTTTTTACCTTTGTATGCACATAGAACGCCCTAAAGTGGGCGTGCCAAAAAACAAAAGCAAACTTGTACTGCTTGGGCATTTTATCTTTCGTTTGCGACCACTCGGGCCTTTCTAGCTCTTATAGTCTCTGAGATCCTTTTGTTCACACAGACGGACAGACGGACAGACGGACGGACGGACAGACGGACAGACGGACATGGCTATATCGACTCGGCTAGTCATGCTGATCAAGAATATATATACTTTATGGGGTCTGCCATGTCTCCTTCTCCCTGTTACATACATTGCAACGAATACAATATACCCTTTTACTCTACGAGTAACGGGTATAATTAAAATACCGTACGATAAGTGCAAATGCCTTAAAAATGGTATTGAAGTTTGAATATTAGTTCATTCTTTTGGGAAAACGGGGCGTGGCAGTCCAAAAATGACAATGCATTTATGCTGTCCCTAGCAACCTGTAGACCAAAAATGGTATTCCTAAGTGCTATAGTCACTGAGATATTCGCTGAAAACATAAATTTTTTCCTAGGTGACCATAGTTTTTTACAATTTGCGAGGGCGGTAAGGGGCGTGGCAAAGATTTGAAATAAACTTAATCTGCTCGCGAAGCAGACGGGCTTCCATTCTAAATTTGATGGCTCTAGCTTTTGTAGTTTAAAAGATCCAGGTGTTCATACAGATGGACGGACAGACGCACAGACGGACATGGCTATATCGTCACGGCTGTTGATGCTAATCAAGACAAGTAAGAAAGGCTACAGTCGAGCGAGCCGACTGTAAAAGACCCCGTACTCACAGATGTGCGCATTTTCCATACGAAAAAGAAGAAAAACGGAGTGATTCACATTTTGTATACATACATATTTATATACAAATATATGTAAATATATACTCAATTAAATGCACAATTTCCTTACTTGGCTTATTTTAAAAATAAGCCGTGTTTTACAATTTGAAATTATTATTTTACAATTCTAAATTATTATTTTAAATTTAAATTGAAATAAAAATAAAAAAAAATAATAATCAAAGTAATTCACTGACGGGATTTGAACCTCGGACTTCACGCACACGCGTCAGAGCCCTAACAGCTGCACCACGCCCCTCTCTTGAAAGTGCTCGACTATCTGCATTTACATGTAATATTTATTTGTTATACAATCAAAATTAATAAAATGTCCCTGACGGCACTAACCCATGATCCTGGGTTAACATACAAGTGCGAAGAATTAGATCAGGCATCTTTACTACTTAGACCACATTCCGCATTGAAGTTTATGTAAATAATTAAAATTTAAAAAGTAAACAAATAGCATATGTCACTGACTAGATTCGAACCCGGGATTTCGGTCCGACAAACACGTACGAAGGCGCATCTCTACTACCTAGACCACGCTCCTTATTAAAGTTGTGGTAGCTAAACGTAGAGTTAAATCTTATATTGTAAGCAAGTGTAAACAAACTTAATTAATAAAATTCAGCATTTTTGATTAATTTGTTTTACATGTTGTTGTTGTCCGATTTGGACCAAATTTGGTGAGGATACTTTTAATAATTATACACACATCCTGTGTGAGTTTGGTTGTGATCGGCCAACTAGCATTACGTGTCTTCATACAAATTTTTTATTTTTGAGCGGTTTGTCCTATGGGAGCTATAGGCTATAGTTGTCTGATCTGTACCAAACTTGGGGAGGATAGTTATAATGGTACCATACACATAATGTGTGAATTTGGCCTCCCTAGCTCTAGTGGTTTTCAAGTTATGGTGATGTGAAAATAGTTTTTTACAATTTGCGGGGGCGGTAGGGGGCGTGGCAAAAATTTGAAATAAACTTAACCTGCCTGACATATAGACGGACTTTCATTCCAAATTTGGCTGCTCTAGCTCTTGTAGTTTAGAAGATCCAGGTGTTCATACGGACGGACAGACAGACAGACAGACAGACAGACAGACGGACAGACGGACATCGCTATATCGACTCGGCTGTTGATGCTGATCAAGAATATATATACTTTATGGGGTCGGAAAAGCCTCCTTCTGCCTGTTACGCACATTTCGCTTCAGACAAACTTAATAGACCCCTCTACTCTTTTTTAGAGTACAGGGTCTAAAAAGACAATAATAACAGAGAAAACAAGAAAGAATGCTATAGTCGCCTCGCGACTTTAGGATACCCGTTACTCAGTTTAATTATATTATTAACAATATAATATATTATTAATTATATTAATAATAGAACAATCGTTTAGGTAATCGACCCTATTGATTTTAATTCAGATGACTTGAGAAACGCATAAAATTTTCATACAAGTTCATATTTACAGCGTATTTTTGACCGATCGTCCCTATGGGAGCTATACGATATAGTCGTCCGATTTGAATGAAACTTGGTCAACATATTTATATTATTGACAGATATAATCTGTGTAAGTTTCCCTTCGATTGCTTGGCCAATGCAAAAGTAATTCACATAAATTCATATTTAGAGCGTATTTTTTGACCGATTGTCCCTATGGGAGCTATACGGTATAGTCGTCCGATTTGGATGAAACTTAGTCAATATGTTTATATTATTGAAAGACATATTCTGTGTAAGTTTCACTTCGATTGATTGGCCAACGCAAAAGTTATTCATATAAATTCATATTTGGAGCGTATTTTTCACCGATTGTCCCTATGGGAGCTATACGATATAGTTGTCCGATTTGGATCAAGTATATGTATCAGTATATGTACTCCCTAGGCGTGTACTTTATGTGTCAATTTGGTTTAGATAGCATTGCTAACAACTTGTACTGCTTGGGCATTTTATCTTTCGTTTGCGACCACTCGGGCCTTTCTAGCTCTTATAGTCTCCGAGATCCTTTTGTTCACACAGACGGACAGAAGGACATGGCTATATCGACTCGGCTACTCATGCTGATCAAGAATATATATACTTTATGGGGTCTGCCATGTCTCTTTCTTCCTGTTACATACATTCCAACGAATACAATATACCCTTTTACTCTACGAGTAACGGGTATAATTATGAAGAAAAACGAGAAGAAGGGTTTATAAAGAATTACAAAGCAGTTAGACATAAGGAAGCCCCGAAATATAAAAAAGCTAAATTGAAGAATATTGTCCCTAAAAATATAAAACGAACTTACAAATTTTCAGAAGATGTTAATGATGATAATATTAATACTGACGACAATGAGAAGGATACCAGGAACGTTGACAACCCAGCAAATACTTGATCAAGACGGGTATGCACAAATAGAGATGAAATATCAAGACATAGTTACAGCAACGGACATAATAATACACATAATAAATTTAGAATACATCGATAACATTCCAAGTGACCTAGAAAACAACATATTAATGATAAACAACGACAACAAACATATATTACAAACACAATTGACAGAAACAAATCATAAACTTTACACATTATACGGAAACAACACACGTAAAAGACGAGGACTAGTTAATGCAATTGGTAGTGGAGCAAAATGGATGTTCGTTACCATGGACGAAAAGGACAGAAAAGTAATAGAAAATCATCTATCAAAATTCAAAGAAAATATGCAAGAAACTAACGAATTATTAAATAAACAAATTTATATTAATACATACTTTAACGATACAATTCAGTATATCAAGCAAATAATAAAGGCAGACAGAAAACCAATTGAAAATCAATTAAACGCAATTGGAAACAAGTAAGAAAGGCTACAGTCGAGCAAGCCGACTGTAAAAGACCCCGTACTCATTCTAGTGCGCGTTTTACCATACAAATAAGTAGTTTTCGAACAATTTGTCCTATGGGAGCTATAGGCTATAGTTGCCCGATCCGGACCAAACTTGGTGAAGAAAGTTATAATGGTATCATCCAAATAATGTGTTAGTTTGGTTGCAATCGCTCAACAAAAACTTCATGTCTCCATACAAATCACGAATTTTCGACCGATTTGTCCTATGGGAGCTATAGGCTATAGTTGTCCGATCCGGACCAAACTTGGTGAGGATAGTTATAATGGTACCATACACATAATGTGTTATTTTGGTTGCAATCGGTCAACAAAAACTTTATGTCTCCATACAAATCACGAATTTTCGACCGATTTGACCTATGGGAGCTATAGGTTATAGTTGTCCGATTCGGACCAAACTTGGTGAGGATAGTTCCAATGGTACCTGTAGCATGCGTACATACATATATACATACATATGAATAAGGCAGCAACACTTGTTATGCCAATAGAATGTATACGTAAGGCTGCAACACTTTGTTATTGTGCCAATGGAATGTATACATAAGCAGCGACTTTGTCGCAGCGCGTTTAATGCTAGTGCCCTCTGCACATATTCAAGTGCAGATGATATATGATCCGCACTTGATGGCAACGACCGCCCAAATAGCTAAGTCAGCGTTCTCACGCTTGACCGTCGCTATGTATATATATGTGCGCACATGGCTCTCTCAGACCCTCTTTATATATATAATATATAATAAGCAAAAACCAATGTATGTACAACAGCTGCTCACTGCTTCACGGTGGATAGCTCGAACTCAAAAAGAATATTCAATAAATAAAGTTCAATCAGAGCAGACAGAAGTCTCTCTGCAAAACTAAAACTGGACTATCAATTATCTTTGGAAACATTTCCACTACATGGCGACCGTGACAGTGGTCACTAAGCTGAGTGACCTGGACCTGGACCGATCTGGAGGACAAGAGGCGCTATAAGGAAACTTTTTTGGCAGCTCTTTGTGGGAAAAACAGGCGGAAGGAAAATCAACAACAAAAAGAAATTTGAGTGAGTAGAGTATTGTGAGTGTTATGGGTCGCGGTGGCCGGGTGAAAAAATTAAATAAAGAAATTGCCCATATTAAATGGCAATTATATGCACCCAAGGCCGTGGAAAGCAACAGCAAGGCTACAGGCCATGGTTGATTTTTATCAGCAACAGCTGATGCCCCCAAGAGAAATCAACAAGCGCGAGAGGCACCACCGCCCCTTGCGCCTTCGATGGAGCATCAGTAAATATACTATACGAATGACGATGGACAGAAGCATACTCCAGGAATAGATTTTAAACATTTATATATATTATTATAGAAACTATGTAAAATTGAGCAGAATATCTTTTGCCCAATCAGAAGTGAGGCCCATTAAGCCAAACTAAACAAGAAAGAATGCTAAAGTCGCCTCGCGACTTTAGGATACCCGTTACTCAGTTTAATTATATTATTAACAATAGGATATAATAATAATAATAGTACAACCGTTTTGGTAATCGGCCCCTTTTGATTTTAATTCACATGACTTGGGAAATACAGAAAATTTTCATACAAATTCATATTTACAGCGTATTCTTGACCAATTGTCCCTATGGGAGCTATACGATATAGTTGTCCGATTTGGATGAAACTTAGTCAATATGTTTATATTACTGACAGATATATTCTGTGTAAGTTTCACTTCGATTGCTTGGCCAACGCAAAATTTATTCATATAAATTCATATTTGGAGCGTATTTTTGACCGATTGTCCCTATGGAAGCTATATGATATAGTTGTCCGATTTGGATCAAACTCGGTCAGTATATGTACTAGCTAGACGTGTACTTTCTGTGTCAATTTGGTTTAGATAGCATTGCTAACAAAAAAGTTTTCTATACTAAAACATGCTATTTTTACCTGTTTTTACCTTTTAATGCACATAGAACGCCCTAAAGTGGGCGTGTCAAAAAACAAAAACAAACTTGTACTGCTTGGGCATTTTATCTTTCGTTTGCGACCACTCGGGCCTTCTAGCTTTTATAGTCTCTGAGATCCTTTTGTTCACACAGACGGACAAACGGACGGACGGACGGACAGACGGACAGACGGACATGGCTATATCGACTCGGCTAGTCGTGCTGATCAAGAATATATATACTTTATAGGGTCTGCCATGCCTCCTTCTCCCTGTTACATACATTCCAACGAATACAATATACCCTTTTACTCTACGAGTAACGGGTATAAAAATATAGGCAGGTTACTATGTAAAAAAAAAACAAGAAAGAATGCTATAGTCGCCTCGCGACTTTAGGATACCCGTTACTCAGTTTAATTATATTATTAACAATATAATATATTATTAATAATATTAATAATATTACAATCGGTTAGGTAATCGACCCTATTGATTTTAATTCAGATGACTTGAGAAACGCAAAAAATTTTCATACAAAATCATATTTACAGCGTATTTTTGACCGATCGTCCCTATGGGAGCTATACGATATAGTCGTCCGATTTGGATGAAACTTAGTCAATATGTTTATATTATTGACAGATATATTCTGTGTAAGTTTCACTTCGATTGGTTGGCCAACGCAAAAGTTATTCATATAAATTCATATTTGGAGCGTATTTTTGACCGATTGTCCCTATGGGAGCTATATGATATAGTTGTCCGATTTGGATCAAACTTTTTGACAGGTATACGTAATCCCTAATAGACGTGTACTTTCCTGTGTCAATTTGGTGTTAGATTATAGCATTACTAACAAAAAAGTTTTCTATACTAAAACATGCTATTTTTACCTGTTTTTACCTTTGTATGCACATAGAACGCCCTAAAGTGGGCGTGTCAAAAAACAAAAGCAAACTTGTACTGCTTGGGCATTTTATCTTTCGTTTGCGACCACTCGGGCCTTTCTAGCTCTTATAGTCTCTGAGATCCTTTTGTTCACACAGACGGACAGACGGACGGACGGACAGACGGACAGACGGACATGGCTATATCGACTCGGCTAGTCATGCTGATCAAGAATATATATACTTTATGGGGTCTGCCATGTCTCCTTCTCCCTGTTACATACATTGCAACGAATACAATATACCCTTTTACTCTACGAGTAACGGGTATAACAAGAAAGAATGCTATAGTCGCCTCGCGACTTTAGGATACCCGTTACTCAGTTTAATTATATTATTAACAATATAATATATTATTAATAATATTAATAATATTACAATCGGTTAGGTAATCGACCCTATTGATTTTAATTCAGATGACTTGAGAAACGCAGAAAATTTTCATACAAAATCATATTTACAGCGTATTTTTGACCGATCGTCCCTATGGGAGCTATACGATATAGTCGTCCGATTTGGATGAAACTTAGTCAATATGTTTATATTATTGACAGATATATTCTGTGTAAGTTTCACTTCGATTGGTTGGCCAACGCAAAAGTTATTCATATAAATTCATATTTGGAGCGTATTTTTGACCGATTGTCCCTATGGGAGCTATATGATATAGTTGTCCGATTTGGATCAAACTTGGTCAGTATACGTAATCCCTAGACGTGTACTTTCTGTGTCAATTTGGTTTAGATAGCATTACTAACAAAAAAGTTTTCTATACTAAAACATGCTATTTTTACCTGTTTTTACCTTTGTATGCACATAGAACGCCCTAAAGTGGGCGTGTCAAAAAACAAAAGCAAACTTGTACTGCTTGGGCATTTTATCTTTCGTTTGCGACCACTCGGGCCTTTCTAGCTCTTATAGTCTCTGAGATCCTTTTGTTCACACAGACGGACAGACGGACAGACGGACGGACGGACAGACGGACAGACGGACATGGCTATATCGACTCGGCTTGTCATGCTGATCAAGAATATATATACTTTATGGGGTCTGCCATGTCTCCTTCTCCCTGTTACATACATTGCAACGAATACAATATACCCTTTTACTCTACGAGTAACGGGTATAAAATATAAAGCAAACAAAAAAGAAAACTTAACAAGTAAGAAAGGCTACAGACGAGCGAGCCGACTGTAAAAGACCCCGTACTCACAGAAGTGCGCATTTTCCATACGAAAAAGAAGAAAAACGGAGTTATTCACATTTTGTATACATACATATTTATATACAAATGCATGTAAATATATACACAATTAAATGCACAATTTCCTTACTTGGCTTATTTTAAAAATAAGCCGTATTTATATAAGTATGTAAATGTTTTAAATATCGAAATACTTCTTCTTATTATTCAATGTTTTGGGAACAGGTTTTAAAATAAAAGAAATATAATTTATTTAAAGTAGTGCTTATAATTTAAATAGAATATTTATATATTAACTTTGACTGGGACTCGAACCTGCGACCCACGCCGATTTGCAAATGAACGAACCGTAACCCTACCAATTGGTCCACGCTCTACTTCCAAATGGCGTTGATTATTCTCATTGACATTTAATATAAGGCGGGAGTGCATTTTAAAATGTGTTATCATGCGAGACAACAACTATACAAATAAATATGTATTAGAATTGAAATCTTTCATTCAAAATGGTAAAAATTAAAACAATATCTGCGTTCAGTAGCATTGCATGAATCTGTATAGTAACAGAATTTATTTTTGGCGCGTCCCAAAATAAGTTCGGAACAAGTACCAATGAGCGCTAAATGCCGATCAACTGAACAACTTACTTCAATTGAACTACGTTAAGCAGTTCAAAGCAGTTGAACAAGTGCAAAGCATAAGCAAATATATGTATGAATGTATATACATACACATTCATAAATGTATGTACGTGCAAGGGAGTTTACTGAATTGTTTTGGACTTTCGTATTACTTTTTTTATAGCATACCATGTTATGCAAATACATTTTAAATACAAATAAACGTTATTATTATTTAAAATAGGTTTACAATTTGTGTTAAAATTAAAAAATTTGTATTTAACTTTGGCTGGACTCGAACCTGGGACCCACGCGGATTTGCAAAATAATTAACCGCGACCCTACCAATAAGACCACGCTCTGCTGATAATTCAGTTGGATTATTTTCATTCACATGCAATAATTGCTTAATTAACACAGTACACTGCTTGCTGCAGTTTGTGTAGGTAAACGTAGACTTTTCTATTGCAAGCAGTGCAAACAAACAATTTGTACATAAAATTCAGCATTTTTGATTAATTTGTTTTATATGTTGTTGTTGTCCGATTTGGACCCAATTTGGTGGGGATATTTTTAATAATTATACACACATCCTCTGTGAGTTTGGTTGCGATCGCTCAACCAACACTACATGTCTTCATACAAATTTTTTATTTTTGATCGGTTTGTCCTATGTGAGCTATAGGCTATAGTTGTCCGATCCGGACCAAACTTGGTGAGGATTGTTATAATGGTACTATACACATATTGTGTGAATTTGCTCTAGTCGTTTTCAAGTTATGGTGATGTGAAAATAGTTTTTTACAATTTGCGGGGGCGGTGGGGGGCGTGGCAAAAATTTGAAATAAACTTTCATTCCAAATTTGGTGTCTCTAGCTCTTGTAGTTTAGAAGATCCAGGTGTTCATACAGACGGACGGACAGACGGACATCGCTATATCGTCTCGGCTGTTGATGCTGATCAAGAATATATATACTTTATGGGGTCGGAAAAGCCTCCTTCTACCTGTTACGCACATTTCGCTTCAGACAAACCTAATAGACCCCTATACTCTTTTTTAGAGTACGGGGTCTAAAAACAAACAATATTTTCCGAAGAGAAATAATAGATCCAATAAAACCGGGAAGAATGCACCTGATATAGCAATAGACTTAAGTGAATGAAAGAAAGAAAAGAATATTGAACAATATCTTTTCGACAAATAAAAACAAGAAAGAATGCTATAGTCGCCTCGCGACTTTAGGATACCCGTTACTCAGTTTAATTATATTATTAACAATATAATATATTATTAATAATATTAATAATATTACAATCGGTTAGGTAATCGACCCTAATGATTTTAATTCAGATGACTTGAGAAACGCAGAAAATTTTCATACAAAATCATATTTACAGCGTATTTTTGACCGATCGTCCCTATGGGAGCTATACGATATAGTCGTCCGATTTGGATGAAACTTAGTCAATATGTTTATATTATTGACAGATATATTCTGTGTAAGTTTCACTTCGATTGGTTGGCCAACGCAAAAGTTATTCATATAAATTCATATTTGGAGCGTATTTTTGACCGATTGTCCCTATGGGAGCTATATGATATAGTTGTCCGATTTGGATCAAACTTAGTCAATATGTTTATATTATTGACAGATATATTCTGTGTAAGTTTCACTTCGATTGGTTGGCCAACGCAAAAGTTATTCATATAAATTCATATTTGGAGCGCATTTTTGACCGATTGTCCCTATGGGAGCTATATGATATAGTTGTCCGATTTGGATCAAACTTAGTCAATATGTTTATATTATTGACAGATATATTCTGTGTAAGTTTCACTTCGATTGGTTGGCCAACGCAAAAGTTATTCATATAAATTCATATTTGGAGCGTATTTTTGACCGATTGTCCCTATGGGAGCTATATGATATAGTTGTCCGATTTGGATCAAACTTGGTCAGTATACGTAATCCCTAGACGTGTACTTCCTGTGTCAATTTGGTTTAGATAGCATTACTAACAAAAAAGTTTTCTATACTAAAACATGCTATTTTTACCTGTTTTTACCTTTGTATGCACATAGAACGCCCTAAAGTGGGCGTGTCAAAAAACAAAAGCAAACTTATACTGCTTGGGCATTTTATCTTTCGTTTGCGACCACTCGGGCCTTTCTAGCTCTTATAGTCTCTGAGATCCTTTTGTTCACACAGACGGACAGACGGACGGACGGACAGACGGACAGACGGACAGACGGACATGGCTATATCGACTCGGCTAGTCATGCTGATCAAGAATATATATACTTTATGGGGTCTGCCATGTCTCCTTCTCCCTGTTACATACATTGCAACGAATACAATATACCCTTTTACTCTACGAGTAACGGGTATAAAAATCAAAGCAAACAAAAAAGAAAACTTAACAAGAAAGAATGCTATAGTCGCCTCGCGACTTTAGGATACCCGTTACTCAGTTTAATTATATTATTAACAATATAATATATTAGTAATAATATTAATAATATTACAATCGGTTAGGTAATCGACCCTATTGATTTTAATTCAGATGACTTGAGAAACGCAGAAAATTTTCATACAAAATCATATTTACAGCGTATTTTTGACCAATCGTCCCTATGGGAGCTATACGATATAGTCGTCCGATTTGGATGAAACTTAGTCAATATGTTTATATTATTGACAGATATATTCTGTGTAAGTTTCACTTCGATTGGTTGGCCAACGCAAAAGTTATTCATATAAATTCATATTTGGAGCGTATTTTTGACCGATTGTCCCTATGGGAGCTATATGATATAGTTGTACGATTTGGATCAAATTTAGTCAGTATACGTAATCCCTAGACGTGTACTTTCTGTGTCAATTTGGTTTAGATAGCATTACTAACAAAAAAGTTTTCTATACTAAAACATGCTATTTTTACCTGTTTTTACCTTTGTATGCACATAGAACGCCCTAAAGTGGGCGTGTCAAAAAACAAAAGCAAACTTGTACTGCTTGGGCATTTTATCTTTCGTTTGCGACCACTCGGGCCTTTCTAGCTCTTATAGTCTCTGAGATCCTTTTGTTCACACAGACGGACAGACGGACAGACGGACGGACGGACAGACGGACAGACGGACATGGCTATATCGACTCGGCTAGTCATGCTGATCAAGAATATATATACTTTATGGGGTCTGCCATGTCTCCTTCTCCCTGTTACATACATTGCAACGAATACAATATACCCTTTTACTCTACGAGTAACGGGTATAAAAATCAAAGCAAACAAAAAAGAAAACTTAACAAGTAAGAAAGGCTACAGTCGAGCGAGCCGACTGTAAAAGACCCCGTACTCACAGAAGTGCGCATTTTCCATACGAAAAAGAAGAAAAACGGAGTTATTCACATTTTGTATACATACATATTTATATACAAATGTATGTAAATATATACACAATTAAATGCACAATTTCCTTACTTGGCTTATTTTAAAAATAAGCCGTATTTATATAAGTATGTAAATGTTTTAAATATCGAAATACTTCTTCTTATTATTCAATGTTTTGGGAACAGGTTTTAAAATAAAAGAAATATAATTTATTTAAAGTAGTGCTTATAATTTAAATAGAATATTTATATATTAACTTTGACTGGGACTCGAACCTGCGACCCACGCCGATTTGCAAATGAACGAACCGTAACCCTACCAATTGGTCCACGCTCTACTTCCAAATGGCGTTGATTATTCTCATTGACATTTAATATAAGGGGGAGTGCATTTTAAAATGTGTTATCATGCGAGACAACAACTATACAAATAAATATGTATTAGAATTGAAATCTTTCATTCAAAATAGTAAAAAAAAAAAAAATATCTCTTCATAAAATAAAATTATAAAAAAAAAAATTTTTTTTGTCCCAAAATAAGTTCGGAACAAGTACCAATGAGCGCTAAATGCCGATCAACTGAACAACTTACTTCAATTGAACTACGTTAAGCAGTTCAAAGCAGTTGAACAAGTGCAAAGCATAAGCAAATATATGTATGAATGTATATACATACACATTAATAAATGTATGTACGTGCAAGGGAGTTTACTGAATTGTTTTGGACTTTCGTATTACTTTTTTTATAGCATACCATGTTATGCAAATACATTTTAAATACAAATAAATGTTATTATTATTTAAAATAGGTTTACAATTTGTGTTAAAATTAAAAAATTTGTATTTAACTTTGGCTGGACTCGAACCTGGGACCCACGCGGATTTGCAAAATAATTAACCGCGACCCTACCAATAAGACCACGCTCTGCTGATAATTCAGTTGGATTATTTTCATTCACATGCAATAATTGCTTATTTAACACAGTACACTGCTTGCTGCAGTTTGTGTAGGTAAACGTAGACTTTTCTATTGCAAGCAGTGCAAACAAACAATTTGTACATAAAATTCAGCATTTTTGATTAATTTGTTTTATATGTTGTTGTTGTCCGATTTGGACCCAATTTGGTGGGGATATTTTTAATAATTATACACACATCCTCTGTGAGTTTGGTTGCGATCGCTCAACCAACACTACATGTCTTCATACAAATTTTTTATTTTTGATCGGTTTGTCCTATGTGAGCTATAGGCTATAGTTGTCCGATCCGGACCAAACTTGGTGAGGATTGTTATAATGGTACTATACACATATTGTGTGAATTTGGTCTCTCTAGCTCTAGTCGTTTTCAAGTTATGGTGATGTGAAAATAGTTTTTTACAATTTGCGGGGGGCGGTGGGGGGCGTGGCAAAAATTTGAAATAAACTTTCATTCCAAATTTGGTGTCTCTAGCTCTTGTAGTTTAGAAGATCCAGGTGTTCATACAGACGGACGGACAGACGGACATCGCTATATCGTCTCGGCTGTTGATGCTGATCAAGAATATATATACTTTATGGGGTCGGAAAAGCCTCCTTCTACCTGTTACGCACATTTCGCTTCAGACAAACCTAATAGACCCCTATACTCTTTTTTAGAGTACGGGGTCTAAAAACAAACAATATTTTCCGAAGAGAAATAATAGATCCAATAAAACCGGGAAGAATGCACCTGATATAGCAATAGACTTAAGTGAATGAAAGAAAGAAAAGAATATTGAACAATATCTTTTCGACAAATAAAAACAAGAAAGAATGCTATAGTCGCCTCGCGACTTTAGGATACCCGTTACTCAGTTTAATTATATTATTAACAATATAATATATTATTAATAATATTAATAATATTACAATCGGTTAGGTAATCGACCCTATTGATTTTAATTCAGATGACTTGAGAAACGCAGAAAATTTTCATACAAAATCATATTTACAGCGTATTTTTGACCGATCGTCCCTATGGGAGCTATACGATATAGTCGTCCGATTTGGATGAAACTTAGTCAATATGTTTATATTATTGACAGATATATTCTGTGTAAGTTTCACTTCGATTGGTTGGCCAACGCAAAAGTTATTCATATAAATTCATATTTGGAGCGTATTTTTGACCGATTGTCCCTATGGGAGCTATATGATATAGTTGTCCGATTTGGATCAAACTTAGTCAATATGTTTATATTATTGACAGATATATTCTGTGTAAGTTTCACTTCGATTGGTTGGCCAACGCAAAAGTTATTCATATAAATTCATATTTGGAGCGCATTTTTGACCGATTGTCCCTATGGGAGCTATATGATATAGTTGTCCGATTTGGATCAAACTTAGTCAATATGTTTATATTATTGACAGATATATTCTGTGTAAGTTTCACTTCGATTGGTTGGCCAACGCAAAAGTTATTCATATAAATTCATATTTGGAGCGTATTTTTGACCGATTGTCCCTATGGGACCTATATGATATAGTTGTCCGATTTGGATCAAACTTGGTCAGTATACGTAATCCCTAGACGTGTACTTCCTGTGTCAATTTGGTTTAGATAGCATTACTAACAAAAAGTTTTCTATACTAAAACATGCTATTTTTACCTGTTTTTACCTTTGTATGCACATAGAACGCCCTAAAGTGGGCGTGTCAAAAAACAAAAGCAAACTTATACTGCTTGGGCATTTTATCTTTCGTTTGCGACCACTCGGGCCTTTCTAGCTCTTATAGTCTCTGAGATCCTTTTGTTCACACAGACGGACAGACGGACAGACGGACGGACGGACAGACGGACAGACGGACATGGCTATATCGACTCGGCTACTCATGCTGATCAAGAATATATATACTTTATGGGGTCTGCCATGTCTCCTTCTCCCTGTTACATACATTGCAACGAATACAATATACCCTTTTACTCTACGAGTAACGGGTATAACAAGTAAGAAAGGCTACAGTCGAGCGAGCCGACTGTAAAAGACCCCGTACTCACAGAAGTGCGCATTTTCCATACGAAAAAGAAGAAAAACGGAGTTATTCACATTTTGTATACATACATATTTATATACAAATGTATGTAAATATATACACAATTAAATGCACAATTTCCTTACTTGGCTTATTTTAAAAATAAGCCGTATTTATATAAGTATGTAAATGTTTTAAATATCTAAATACTTCTTCTTATTATTCAATGTTTTGGGAACAGGTTTTAAAATAAAAGAAATATAATTTATTTAAAGTAGTGCTTATAATTTAAATAGAATATTTATATATTAACTTTGACTGGGACTCGAACCTTCGACCCACGCCGATTTGCAAATGAACGAACCGTAACCCTACCAATTGGTCCACGCTCTACTTCCAAATGGCGTTGATTATTCTCATTGACATTTAATATAAGGGGGGAGTGAATTTTAAAATGTGTTATCATGCGAGACAACAACTATACAAATAAATATGAAGAATTGAAATGTTATTCAAAATGGAAAAATTAAAACAAATCCGCGTCCAGTAGCATTGCATGAATTGTTTAGTAACAGATTTTGGGGTCCATCGGAACAAGTACCAATGAGCGCTAAATGCCGATCAACTGAACAACTTACTTCAATTGAACTACGTTAAGCAGTTCAAAGCAGTTGAACAAGTGCAAAGCATAAGCAAATATATGTATGAATGTATATACATACACATTCATAAATGTATGTACGTGCAAGGGAGTTTACTGAATTGTTTTGGACTTTCGTATTACTTTTTTTATAGCATACCATGTTATGCAAATACATTTTAAATACAAATAAACGCTATTATTATTTAAAATAGGTTTACAATTTGTGTTAAAATTAAAAAAATTTTATTTAACTTTGGCTAGACTCGAACCTGGGACCCACGCGGATTTGCAAAATAATTAACCGCGACCCTACCAATAAGACCACGCTCTGCTGATAATTCAGTTGGATTATTTTCATTCACATGCAATAATTGCTTATTTAACACAGTACACTGCTTGCTGCAGTTTGTGTAGGTAAACGTAGACTTTTCTATTGCAAGCAGTGCAAACAAACAATTTGTACATAAAATTCAGCATTTTTGATTAATTTGTTTTATATGTTGTTGTTGTCCGATTTGGACCCAATTTGGTGGGGATATTTTTAATAATTATACACACATCCTCTGTGAGTTTGGTTGCGATCGCTCAACCAACACTACATGTCTTCATACAAATTTTTTATTTTTGATCGGTTTGTCCTATGTGAGCTATAGGCTATAGTTGTCCGATCCGGACCAAACTTGGTGAGGATTGTTATAATGGTACTATACACATATTGTGTGAATTTGCTCTAGTCGTTTTCAAGTTATGGTGATGTGAAAATAGTTTTTTACAATTTGCGGGGGCGGTGGGGGCGTGGCAAAAATTTGAAATAAACTTTCATTCCAAATTTGGTGTCTCTAGCTCTTGTAGTTTAGAAGATCCAGGTGTTCATACAGACGGACGGACAGACGGACATCGCTATATCGTCTCGGCTGTTGATGCTGATCAAGAATATATATACTTTATGGGGTCGGAAAAGCCTCCTTCTACCTGTTACGCACATTTCGCTTCAGACAAACCCTAATAGACCCCCTATACTCTTTTTAGAGTACGGGGTCTAAAAACAAACAATATTTTCCGAAGAGAAATAATAGATCCAATAAAACCGGGAAGAATGCACCTGATATAGCAATAGACTTAAGTGAATGAAAGAAAGAAAAGAATATTGAACAATATCTTTTCGACAAATAAAAAC
>JAEIGM010000366.1:0-34217 GCA_018903735.1 Drosophila cardini
AAATTATATCAAATAATCCTGAAAGTTGCATATAAATCGGGCAATAAACAAAAGAGCTAGACATGTAGCAAAGTTTATAATTGAACGCAATGTCAAAGCATGTGTGCAAGCGAGACAGAAATATTCAAACATTTGATCGTACGTTTTCGCTGCTTGTCTAGCGGCAGCGCTGCTCGCGAATGCTGACTGTGCCAACCAATTGTGTATGTATTACATATACACACATACATTTGTATGTGCATACATATAATGTCAAATGTTTTGGTGTGTATACAAACAAACAGATGTTTTTGTTTCAACGTGTTTTATTGGAAGTACTTTCAATTAATATACTCGGACAGCGATTTTATTAAAGTAATCTTTCTTGTTTCTTGCATTTTGTAGCGTTTCTAGAGGTCTTGGACGATTTTAGACGTTTTTTCGAATCCTCACATTTCAAGCTTTGATCTTAACTATCTCTGTCAAATCTCAACCGATTTTGAATCGGAATACCATTCAATTCAATAATTTTCATTAATATCGACTCTGCATCAATATAATCATGATTTCGTCAATTTTAAATTTTTTCATTTATTTTTTGATTTTTTGCATTTTCTGGCGTTTCTAGAGGTCTTGGACGATTTTAGACGTTATTTTCGAATCCTCACATTTCAAGCTTTGTCTTATCCTCTGATCTTAACCGATTTTGAATCGAATACCATTCAATATATTTTCATTAATATCGACTCTCAAAATAATGATTTCGTCAATTTTAAATTTTATTTTTTGCATTTTTGCGTTTCTAGGGTTTTGGACGATTTTAGACGTTATTTTCGAATCCTCACATTTCAAGCTTTGATCTTAATATCTCAACCGATTTTGAATCGGAATACCATTTAATTCAATAATTTTCATTTATATCGACCCTGCATCAATATAATCATGATTTCGTCAGTTTCAAACTTTTTAATTTTTATACTCTCTGCAAGAGTATATTGGGTTTGTGCAAAAAAAAAGTATGTAACAGGCAGAAGGAGGCGTGGCAGACCCCATGAAGTATATATATTCTTGATCAGCATCACAAGCCGAGTCGATATAGCCATGTCCGTCTGTCCGTCTGTCCGTCTGTCTGTCCGTCTGTCCGTCCGTATGAACAAACAGATTTCAGAGATGGTGAGACCTACAAGTTTGAATTTGGTCTCTATCGACTCGATATTAAGTCAGTCAACACAAGAATCTTCTTTTTTTTTTGATGCCACGCCCTGTTTGCCCACAATGAGCAAAAAACTAGACATACCTCGTAAAAATCGATGTTTTAGGCGAATATCTCAATAACTATGGCACTTAGGAACACCAATTTTGGTACGCGGTTTCCTAGAGACAGTGCAAATGCAATGCCATTCAAAATTTTGGGCTGCCACGCCCCCTTTTCCCACAAGAAATAAAATAATTTTCAAACTTCAATGCCGATTTAAGTTCTTATCGAACAGTATTGTAATTTCAAATTCGTTTGGAGACAAATTATATCAAACTATCCTGAAAGTTGCATATAAATCGGGCAATAAACAAAAGAGCTAGACACGTAACAAAGTTAATAATTGAACACAATATCAATGCATGTGTGCAAGCGAGACAGAAACATACAAACATGTGAGCGAACGTTTTTGCTGCTTGTCTAGCGGCAGCGCTGCTCGCGAATGCTGACTGTGCCAACCAATTGTGTATGTATTACATATACACACATACATTTGTATGTGCATACATATAATGTCAAATGTGTATGTGTGTGTATACAAACAAACAGATGTTTTTGTTTCAACGTGTTTTATTGGAAGTACTTCCAATTAATATACTCGGACAGCGATTTTATTAAAGTAATCTTTCTTGTTGCATATTCTGGCGTTTCTAGAGGTCTTAGACGATTTTAGACGTTTTTTTCGAATCCTCACATTTCAAGTTTTGATCTTAACTATCTCTGTCAAATCTCAACCGATTTTGAATCGGAATACCATTTAATTCAATAATTTTCATTTATATCGACCCTGCATCAATATAATCATGATTTCGTCAATTTCAAACTTTTTCATTAATTTTTTGTTTTTTGCATTTTCTGGTATTTCTAGAGGTCTTAGACGATTTTAGACGTGATTTCCGAATCCTCACATTTGAAGCTTTGATCTTAATTATCTCTGTCAAGTCTCAACTGATTTTGAATCGGAATACCATTTAATTCAATAATTTTCATTTATATCGTCTCTGCATCAATATGATCATGATTTCGTCAATTTCAAACTTTTTCATTTTTATACTCTCTGCAAGAGAGACAATCGACTCGATATTAAGTCAGTCAACACAAGAATCTTCTTTTTTTGATGCCCCGTTCCCACAATGAGCAAAAAACAAGTACCTTGTAAAAAATCGATGTTTTAGGCGAATATCTCAGTAACTATGGCACTTAGGAACACCAATTTTGGTACGCAGGTTCCTAGAGACAGCGCAAATGCAATGTCATTCAAAATTTTGGCTGCCACGCCCCCATTTCCCACAAGAAATAAAATAATTTTCAAACTTTAGTGTCGATTATAGGGCATATGTTCTTATCGAACAGTATTGTAATTTCAAATTCGTTTGGAGACAAATTATATCACACTCTCCTGAAAGTTGCATATAAATCGGACTATAAACAAAAGAGCTAGACATGTAAGAAAGTAATTAATTGAACACAATATCAGTGCATGTGTGCAAGCGAGACAGAAACATACAAACATGTGAGCGAACGTTTTCGCTGCTTTCTAGCGGCAGCTCTGCCCGCGAATGCTGGCTGTGCCAACCAATTGTGTATGTATTACATATACACACATACATTTGTACGTGCATACAGTATAATTTGATCAAATGTGTATGTGTGTTGTATACAGACAATCCAAGATCTTTTGTTTTTCGTTTTAACGTGTTTTATTGCAAAGAACTTGCAATTGATATACTCGGACACCGATTTTTTTAAAATGATCGGGAATAAAATGCAGAGAGTATTCTACGGTCGGGCGTGCTCCACTTTACTTTTTTTTTTTTTTTTTATTTTCTGCAAGAAGGATTTTAGTGGTTTTATAAAAAGTATGTAACGACAGAGGGGGGGGGGGCCCCCCCCCCAAAATATATTTTTTCTTTATCACCAACCCAACCCGAATCGATATAGCCTTCCCCCTCTCTCTCCCCCCCTTCCTTCCTCTTTCCCTTTCCGCCCAAAAAACAAAAATATGGGAAAGTTTAGAAGTACAAATTTTTATATTTTCGATATCAACTCCATATTTTTTAAATCAAAAAAAAAATCTTTTTTTTTTTTTCCCACCCCCCCCACCCCCCCAAAAAACAAAAAAAAAAACACCTCATAAAAAATTGATGTTCAAGGCGAATATCTCAGTAACTATATCACTTAGGAACACCAGTTTTGGTATGCAGGTTCCTAGAGATGGCATAAATGCATTGTCACTAACATTTTTGGGCTGCCACGCCTTCTTTTCCCACAAGAAAAACCATAATTTGCAAACTTCAATGCCAATTTTAAGGCATATGTTCTTATCGTACAGTATTGTAATTTCAAATTCATTTGGAGACTAATAATATCAAACTATCCTGAAAGTTGCAGATAAATCGGACTATAAACAAAAGAGCTAGACGCGTATGAAAGTTTATAATTGAACGCAATGTTAATACATGGGTGCAAGCGAGACAGAAACATTCAAAACATGTGAACGAACGTTTACGCTGCTTGTGCGGCGACAGCGCTGCCCGAATGTAGACACACGCGTACATATGCACACATGTGTGTATGTATGTAATACATAGAATGTACATACATCAATTTATTCATATATACATTTATATATAAATACAATATATATATATATATATATATATATATTTTATATATATAATATATTATTATTAATTAATTAATACGTATGTGCATGTCGGGTTAATGCAGCTTTTATCACATTCGCCCTTTACTTCACCTAATACTTTTAAATGCAAAAACATTAAATAAAGTTCAAAATGTTAAATAATGAATATTGTTTTCTTTTAATGCTTCTTTGTTTTGGTTACTTCTAATTTGAAGAATAACAACGAATCGTATTGCACAGCTGTTTAGCGATCAGATCAAAACAAAAACATTGGCGAAGAATACCAAAGCAATTAAAAGAGAATTATTCTCATTTCGCTCTCTCTCGCTTTTGTTTTTGTTCTATTGCTTCTTGCATTGCATTGTCACTTACTCACATGCAAACGCATGCAGGATTGAGAGAGACAAGTAGTTAAGAGTAGCGAAAAAAGTCGTTACTTTTGGCGGTCGCTGAGCGAAACAGACAACGCTTAGCATCAGTGCTGCCAGTTAAGCTATTTTGTTGCTAGATAGCAATAAGCTAACAATAATAAGCAATAGGCAAACATAATGAATTAATTGTTTATATTTGTTAAACTAATTGTTTATGATTATGAAAATACTGATTTTGTAGTCCTTTTTAATTTGTTATGTCTTAATGACACTGAATTTATGCTCCTTTATAAATTATAAATTTTTTCTAAACAAAATATTTTATATTTTCATTGTTTATTTCTTCAAAAAAGTGAATTTATTAAATACAACCAATTAATTATTATAACACTTTTATTGATTGACCATATATTTTTTTAAGCATGTATTATCTTATATGCTAAAATTATAGCTATTTTTGTTTTGTTGTGGAGATTTTGGCAGTACTGTTTTAGCGTGCGTCAAAAGTAACGACTTTTACCGCTAATCCTTTTAGCCTGTCCCTCTCACTCCTAGACTAGCACTGTGTTTGTCTCGTTTTTGTGAGAGAGAAATCCTCTCCCATCTGTAATTTTGGTGTTGCTTTGCTTTAATTCTTTGCGAACGTTTCGATTGAGCGGGTGTAATCGTGCATCGATATCAATTTTGTCGTCGATTACGATATTAAAATTAAACAAAACGTGATTTTAATTACGAATTACAAACAAAACAAAACTTAATTATAACTACAATTAATTTAGTGAATATTATAATATTAATTAAATAGCAAGTTATTAATTAATATTAAGTGCGTTAGCTCGTGAGTGTGTGTGTGTCAATCGATTTACGTCTGTGTGTTAGACATCGCGAACGTTCGATTCACCACGCTCGTGTGGTTTGTGACGTAGGGAGTTCTTTCGAAGAAACCGCGCGCGATTTTCTGTGCGCATTTGGTGAATTAAAGAATCGCGTTCGGCTTCTGCGCGCGCGACTTAATTTACTAGCGTTTTTAAGACGGGTCTGAGAAAACGCGCGCGTTCGGTTTTCGGTTAACGCGTAGTAATTGTCGCGTTACGTTTATTGTGTAAGTCATAATTATTGTCCGATTTTGTCCGATTTTAAATTTTATAAAATAATATAATTTTCTTTTAGATAATTATAATATTTATTATATAAATATTTCATAATTTTTTTAAATTTTATTTGATTAGAAATAATATTTTTTTCTTATTTATATAAATTATATAAAAATTCAATTTTTATATAAATTAAAAATATATTATATTTATATAAATTTTTATAAATCGTAAGTTATATTATTATAGATTTTTTTATAAAATATTATATATTAAATTTTCTAATTTTGAAATGCCCCGCAGAAGGCAATTGTCTGCTGCTGCAGGATCTCAAAGGCGTAGGGAAAGAAATAGGATAAATAGAGAAGACGCAGAGTATGCAGATAGAGAGCGAGAGTTGAATTCCCAATCCCAAAGAATCCGTAGGGCTGTTAGTGAAAATCGATTAGTAGAACAGATTGGGAATTCACAGCAGCGTTCACTCCGTAGGAGAAGTGCGCGTTTGAGATTAACAGAACAGGCAACCAATACGTCGCGTAGGACAATTAGGAGACAGGATCCACAAGTTAGGCAGAGCGAGAGGGCTTTAGATGCCCTAAGCAGACGAAGTCGTAGGGAAATTTCTGTTGAAAGAGATCGCGAACAGGCTGCCGATACTTCGCGTAGGGCAACAAGGAGACAGGATCCACAAGTTAGGCAGAGCGAGAGGGCTTCAGATGCCCTAAGCAGACAAAGTCGTAGGGAAAATTCTGAAGAAAGAAATCGAGAACAGGAGGCAAATACTTTGCATAGGAATATAAGAAGACAGGATCCACAGGTTAGGCAGAGCGAACGGGCTTCAGACGCCCATCGCAGACAGACAAACAGGAGTAATCCACAGGTTAGACAAAGAGAGCAAGCAGTAGATACTTTGCGAAGATCGCAACGTAGACAGGATATTTTGTTTAGGCGAATAGAGCAAGTGCGCAATAGCCAGGCACACTTTGAGAGGAGACAGAATGTAGAAATTAGAATATTAGAAAGAGAAGTAGATAGAATAGCTAGGTCACAGAGTCGAAATGACCCTGTTCGTAGGTTAGTTGAAAGAGCTCGAAATACAGCTCAAAGAAGAAGTGCTCGTATAAGAGCACGCCAGATAGCAGTAGATTTAGCTAGAGGTATTAGTCAAAGAGTAAGTCAATATAGGAGCATTTCACAGAATAGAGCAGCAGAAAATGAGCGTAATGCTGCCCGTATTGAGCAGGCCCGAGCCAATGCCATTGAAGATCAGGCACGACCCATTAGTTTAGAAAGTTTAGTAGCCACTTACAACAAATCAATTAAACAGGGCCCTGACCATGTTTGCATTTGTTGTAAAGGATTGTGGTTTCCTCACCAGATAGACAGAATAAGTAGAGAATATATTTTAGAAAATAATGAATTTAGCTCAGACATTCTGTTTTTGTCCGATCAATTTCCTCCTGTGAACGGCAAGCATTCGTTTTGTAAATCTTGTAGCCGTTCAATTAAGGATGGAAGAAAACCAAATAATTCCATTACTAATGGCTTAGATTTCCCACCACTTCCAGAATGTCTGAAGGATTTACATAGTTTAGAAGAAAGATTAGTTTCTCCGCGGCTACCGTTCATGATCATAAAGTCTTTAGATTATGATCGTCAAAATAGCATAAAAGGAGCTGTAGTTAATGTGCCAATTCCAGTTGCGAATGTCGTAACTTCCCTTCCAAGGGCCTTCAGTGACGCAGAGGTTATTCAGCTCCACCTCAAACGCAGATTAGAATATCGTCACAGTTTCATGGTGGAAGCTATATCTCCATCTCGTGTAGTTGATGCAATTAGGCATTTAGTAGGAACTGAGCTTTACAGAAAGCATGAAATTAGTATTAATGAGGAATGGTTGGCTTCGCATACATCTGAAGTCGTTCCATTTATTGCATCAACAGAAGATATAGACGTAGTTAGAGAAATGGGTGATAGAGCTGCAAACCCAAATGTAGAAGAGAATGCTCCAGTAGAAGAGCAAGAACTTAATCCTGGAGGTGAGGAAACCCTAATGGACAATGTTCCAATAGAGAATTTAGATGGTAGTAGATTAGCTATAGCACCTGGGGAAGGACAACGGCCTCTGGACATGATAACTGATTGTGATTCAGAGGAGTTATCCTTTCCCAAGATTTATGCAGGAGTTAAACGAAATTGTGTAGAAAGCTACACCAAAATTATTAGATCCGAGCTTAGGAATTATGATAGAAGGGCTTGTAGGGTAGATAAGCTATTTTATAACCTTAGAAAAATGCAGCTAATTAATATGCGGAATAATTATTCCATTTGCTTGAGAAAGCACAGCGCTTCCCGCGGCGTTACAGCTAGGACAGCCCTTAATGATGAAGAAATAGATAGGTTAATTCAGTTTGATGAGGGTTTTAAAATTTTAAAAGGCATTCGCTCGTCTCCTGCTCATTGGGAAGCAGAAAAGAAGAAGGAGGTGGCCATGATTCGGCAATTTGGCATACCTTCTTTCTTCATAACGCTTTCTGCTGCAGAAAGCAAGTGGTTAGAACTGATAGTTATTTTGAAGAAAACAGTTAGGAAAGAAGTTCTAACCGAAGAAGAGGCAGCTAGCTTAGAAAGGTCAGAAGTTGTAGAACTTATTAGATCAGACCCAGTTACTTGTGCTAGGTATTTTGATTATAGGTATAGGCAGCTTTTGAAAGTAATGAAGAAGGATGGAGGCATTTTCGGCCGACATTCTGTTTATAAATATTATTGGCGAGTAGAGTTCCAACATCGGGGTTCACCACACATTCATGGAATGTTTTGGTTAAAAGATGCCCCTTTGTTTGATGCTAGCAATTCTTCTTCTTGTCCGCCTGTTGTTGAGTTTGTTGACCAGTTCATTACGACGGAAAAAAATCCAACAAACGATGAATTGACACCTTTCGTATTATACCAAACGCATAAGCATACTTCGTCATGCCAGCGTAGCATTAGAAATAGGCAAATCTGTAGTTTTGGTATACCATATCCTCCTTTTCCTAGTACAGAAATTCTCTTTCCTCTTCCAGAAGATTGTCCGAATAAGTCAATTCATCATAACAACTTCGAGAAAATCAACAATTTCTTGAGTTCTCCAGTAGATAGTGAAATTAGGGAATCTCTTAACGATTTTAATCATTTTCTCTCGCAACCTCAAATTGGTCTTAGTTATGAGGATTACATTCTTGCTATTAGATCTAGTTTAAACAGACCAAAGATATTTTTAAAGAGAAGCTTCGACGCCATTATGGTGAATGCGTACAACACGCATATTTTGTCAATGCAGAGAGCCAACATAGATATTCAGTTTATATTAGATCCATATGCGTGCTGCAGTTATGTGATCAACTACATTAATAAGTCGCAAAGAGGTATGTCTAAGCTTATGCGAGAAGCTGTAGAAGAAGCGCGATCAGGAAACTTTAGTATTAGGCAGAAACTGCAGCACATAGGTCACAAGTTTATAAATGGCTCAGAAATATCTGCACAGGAGGCAGCTTATTGCTGTTTAGGGATGTCGTTGTCAGAGAGCAGCAATGCAGAAGTCTTCATAAACACTGGATTGCCTGACAAACGAGTTCAAATGCTCAAGTCGAGGGCACAACTCAGAAGTTTGCCTGAAGACTCAGAGGACATTTTCGAAGTAGGCCTATTAGATCATTACGTTCACCGTCCAGATGATCTAAATAGTTTATGCTTAGCAGATTTTGCGGCATATTATACATTCAGTAGAACTGCAGGTAGGAATCGCCAAGAATCACAGGATGAGGTAGAAAATGCAGGATTCGGAACAACCGAAGTTTATCCTCTTCGCAATAGTAGCGGATTTATTAGGGAAAGACGTAGTCCACGGATAATACGTTATAGGAGATATAATGTTAACCACGACAGGGAGAATTATTTTAGGGAATTAGTGATGCTGTATTATCCGTGGAGAAATGAGCAAGAGGAGCTTATTAGGAAAAATTGCGAAGAGGTTTGCAATCAGAATAGGGAGCTTATTGAGTCCAATCGTAGGAAATTTAATGTTTTAAATGATAGTGAGTTAGAAGATGCTCTCAGTAGAGTATTAGATGAGAATCAGGAAGAAGAGTTAGGTAATTCAGATGAACAGGAGAATGTAGATAATAGGTTTAGAGCATTAGGTGTAGCAGAAATAGATCCTCAATTCAACATTTTAAATATAGGAAATGACGAGAATGCAGATGGGCCAAATAGCAACACTGTTCAGTTTGTTAAGTTGCCTGTTTTAATGACATCGTCTTGTTTAGAGGAAATTGTATCGTCCCTAAACTTAAAACAGAAAACTTACCTGAACCATGTGTTGCATAATTTTAAAATAGGCAAAAAGTTCTATGAATTTGTAGGTTGTGGAGCAGGTGTCGGCAAAAGCCGACTAATTTCGGTAATATATCAAGCCCTTACAACTAGGTTTAATAATAGAAGAGGCTCAAATCCTGAATCAATTAAAGTTCTTTTGTCCGCTCCAACAGGGAAAGCTGCATTCGGAATAGGAGGTTGTACACTCCATTCAATGTTCAGTCTTCCAATTAATCAGTCCGATCGAATTGGGACCTTATCCGCAGACTTAGTAAATACGCTACATTCGAGATTGATTGATCTCAAATTACTCATTATTGACGAGATTTCAATGGTAGGAGCCAAAATGTTTGGCTTTATTAACCTGAGGCTACAGCAAATTTTCAAAAGTAATCACTTTTTTGGAGGAATACCTGTCATCGTGTTCGGCGATCTCAGACAACTGAGGCCTGTGGGCGACAAGTGGATTTGCCAGCAACCCTCTATGCAAGCCTACAGTGAACTACATGGTACACTGTGGGAAAACAATCAAATAAAGTTTGAATTTTTCGAGTTGACGGAAATTATGCGTCAACGAGATGACCAACCATTTGCTGTAGCCCTTAATAATATGGCATCCGCTCATATGACGACCTCAGATATTGAGCTTATTAGATCAAGAGTTGTAAGGGAAGATATAATACCAGAAGATGCTATTCATCTTTTCCACTCCAACGCCGAAACAAATTCATACAACACTTTAAAACTGAATCGAATTGCGACCACTCAATATTGTTCTATTGCTGAGGATTTTGTAAAGGGTAGTAATTTAGGTGAGGCAAACAAGGCCCGCATTCTTGAATCCGTTAAAGGATTCAAAACTTCAGAAACCCAGGGTTTGTGTAGTTCACTTATTTTAAAGACTACAGCAAAATACATGATGACTGTAAATATAGATACTTCAGATGGCTTAGTGAATGGAGCAACAGGAATACTTAGACAGATAGATCTAGACTCAAACAGTCATCCTATTCTTCTATGGGTAGATTTCATTGAGGAAAGAGTAGGGAAAGAATTGCGTTTAAAGTATAGAAATCTACCCAATCCATTGTGGACCCCAGTAGAAAAAACTGTTAGAAGTTTTCAGTTTAGGAAAAATGAAAATGTCACGATAGATCGCAAACAGTTTCCGATCGTACCTGCAGAAGGTATAACTATCCATAAAAGCCAGGGTGCAACCTTTAATAAGGTGGTGGTCCACGTATCCGATGGCTTAGATAGAGCAGCCTTATATGTAGGCTGCAGTAGAGCGACAAGTGCAGCTGGACTTTTTATAGTAGGCAATTTCAACCCCCCGAGGCCCCTCCAAGGTCGAAATGTAGTTCAGGAAGAGTTAGAAAAATAACGCTCCATTAAGTTACTTAGTACTCATTTCGACTACTTAGTTAATAGTTCTAATTTCGAAATAATTTTTCACAATGTCCAAAGTCTGCATTGTCATCTTAAAAGTGTTCAGAGTGACAAGCTAATGCTCCATGCATCTATGCTTTGTTTTGTTGAAGGCTCGACCTTCCCAAATGAGACTTATGAAGTCCCAGGATATAGGATTGCTGTACGTTTAGATTGTTTAAGTGAAGGTAGGACTCGATCACAAAGAGGCATTCTTGTTTTCGTCAGGAACGAACTTTTTGAGAATGTTAGTCTTTGTTCTACAGGTCGCAATATTGATGGTTCGCATGTATTCGAATACTCAGTTTTAAAGTATAAGTCTATAGGAGTTTTAATCATTTATAAGAGCCCCCATTACTCGCTACCTAAGTTTAGAAGAGAATTTGAGGATTTATTTGAAGAGTATAGTGAAATTTTAGGTAGGGAATCAGTTATTTTAGGAGATTTTAATTTATGTTTACGCGCTCTCACTCAGGCTAGGGAAACATATGAAAGTTTGGTTAGGAAGGGATTTAGATCCCTTTTAGATTTGAAAATGTCCACAACACGTGACGATACACACATTGATTGGGCATTTTCAAATGTGTCGCTTGGCCAAGCCAGCGCAAAGACTTTTGAGACCGTGCACAGCATTCACGACGCGATTTCGTTAAGCATTTTAGGGCTATAAGTTGATAGGTCGGGAATTTTTTTGTTTTTTTTTCCGCGCGGGGAACATGGAAATTTGTAATTTTTCTTAAAAATTACTAATTTCAAGTCGACTCGAAGATCTATTTCAAAGATCTAATTGCATCGCAATGACCTCCACGTGGTGTTCCCTGGATACCGATTTAAGTATGGCACTTAGGAACACCAATATTGGTACGCAATTTCCTAGAGACAGTGCAAATGCAATGTCATTCAAAATTTTGGGCTGCCACGCCCCCTTTTCCCACAAGAAATAAAATAATTTTCAAACTTCAATGCCGATTTAAGTTCTTATCGAACAGTATTGTAATATCAAATTCGTTTGGAGACAAATTATATCAAACTATCCTGAAAGTTGCATATAAATCGGGCAATAAACAAAAGAGCTAGACACGTAACAAAGTTAATAATTGAACACAATATCAATGCATGTGTGCAAGCGAGACAGAAACATACAAACATGTGAGCGAACGTTTTTGCTGCTTGTCTAGCGGCAGCGCTGCTCGCGAATGCTGACTGTGCCAACCAATTGTGTATGTATTACATATACACACATACATTTGTATGTGCATACATATAATGTCAATTGTGTATGTGTGTGTATACATACAAACAGATGTTTTTGTTTCAACGTGTTTTATTGGAAGTACTTTCAATTGATATACTCGGACAGCGATTTTATTAAAGTAATCGGGAATAAAATGCAGAGAGTATTCTACGGTCGGGCCAGCTCGACTGTACTTTTCTTTCTTGTTGCATTTTCTGGCGTTTCTAGAGCTCTTAGACGATTTTAGACGTTTTTTTCGAATCCTCACATTTCAAGATTTGATCTTTATTATCTCTGTCAAATCTCAACCGATTTTGAATCGGAATACCATTTAATTCAATAATTATCATTTATATCGACTCTGCATCAATATAATCGTGGTTTGTTAATTTCAAACAGTTTCATTTATTTTTTGTTTTTTGGAATTTCTGACGTTTCTAGAGGTCTTGGACGGTTTTAGACGTTATTTTCGAATCCTTACATTTCAAGCTTTGATGTTTACTCTCTCTGTCAAATCTCAACCAATTTTGAATAGGAATACCATTCAATTCAATAATTTTCATTAATATCGACTCTGCATCAATATAATCATGATTTCGTTAATTTAAAATTTGTTCATTTAGTTTTTGTTTTTTGCATTTTCTGCCGTTTCTAGAGGTCTTAGACGATTTTCGACGTTATTTTCGAATCCTCACATTTCAAGCTTTGATCTTTACTCTCTCTGTCAAATCTCAACCGATTTTGAATCGGAATACCATTTAATTCAATAATTTTCATTTATATCGACTCTGCATCAATATAATCATGGTTTCGTCAATTTCAAACTGTTTCATTTATTTTTTTTTTTTGCATTTTCTGGCGTTTCTAGAGGTCTTGGACGATTTTAGACGTTATTTTCGAATCCCCACATTTCAAGCTTTGATCTTAACTATCTCTGTCAAATCTCAACCGATTTTGAATCGGAATACCATTTAATTCAATAATTTTCATTTATATCGACTCTGCATCAAAATAATCATGATTTCGTCAATTTCAAACTTTTTCATTTATTTTTTGTTTTTTGCATTTTCTGACGTTTCTAGAGGTCTTGGACGATTTTAGACGTTATTTTCGAATCCTCACATTTCAAGCTTTGATCTTTACTCTCTCTGTCAAATTTCAACCGATTTTGATCATGGTTATAAATCGACTCTGCATCAGTATAATCATGATTTCGTCAATTTAAAATTTGTTTATTTATTTTTTGTTTTTTTGCATTTTCTGACGTTTTTTGAGGTCTAAGACGATTTTAGACGTTATTTTCGAATCCTCACATTTCAAGCTTTGATCTTTACTCTCTCTGTCAAATCTCAACCGACTTTGAATCGGAATACCATTTAATTCAATAATTATCATTTATATCGACTCTGCATCAATATAATCATGGTTTCGTCAATTTAAAATTTTTTTATTTATTTTTTGTTTTTTGCATTTTCTGGCGTTTCTAGAGGTCTTAGACGATTTTAGACGTTATTTTCGAATCCTCACATTTCAGGCCTTGATCTTAACTATCTCTGTCAAAACTCAACCGATTTTGAATCGGAATACCATTTAATTCAATAATTTTCATTTATATCGACTCTGCATCAAAATAATCTTGATTTCGTCAATTTAAAATTTTTTCATTTATTTTTTGTTTTTTGCATTTTCTGGCGTTTCTAGAGGTCTTAGACGATTTTAGACGTTATTTTCGAATCCTCACATTTCGGGCCTTGATCTTAGCTATCTCTGTCAAAACTTAACCGATTTTGAATCGGAATACCATTTAATTCAATAATTTTCATTTATATCGACTCTGCATCAAAATAATCTTGATTTCGTCAATTTAAAATTTTTTCATTTATTTTTTGTTTTTGCATTTTCTGGCGTTTCTAGAGGTCTTAGAGGATTTTAGACGTTATTTTCGAATCCTCACATTTCGGGCCTTGATCTTAGCTATCTCTGTCAAAACTCAACCGATTTTGAATCGGAATACCATTTAATTCAATAATTTTCATTTATATCGACTCTGCATCAAAATAATCTTGATTTCGTCAATTTAAAATTTTTTCATTTATTTTTTTTTTTTTGCATTTTCTGGCGTTTCTAGAGGTCTTAGACGATTTTAGACGTTATTTTCGAATCCTCACATTTCGGGCCTTGATCTTAGCTATCTCTGTCAAAACTCAACCGATTTTGAATCGGAATACCATTTAATTCAATAATTTTCATTTATATCGACTCTGCATCAAAATAATCTTGATTTCGTCAATTTAAAATTTTTTCATTTATTTTTTGTTTTTGCATTTTCTGGCGTTTCTAGAGGTCTTAGAGGATTTTAGACGTTATTTTCGAATCCTCACATTTCGGGCCTTGATCTTAGCTATCTCTGTCAAAACTCAACCGATTTTGAATCGGAATACCATTTAATTCAATAATTTTCATTTATATCGACTCTGCATCAAAATAATCTTGATTTCGTCAATTTAAAATTTTTTCATTTATTTTTTGTTTTTTGCATTTTCTGGCGTTTCTAGAGGTCTTAGAGGATTTTAGACGTTATTTTCGAATCCTCACATTTCGGGCCTTGATCTTAGCTATCTCTGTCAAAACTCAACCGATTTTGAATCGGAATACCATTTAATTCAATAATTTTCATTTATATCGACTCTGCATCAAAATAATCTTGATTTCGTCAATTTAAAATTTTTTCATTTATTTTTTGTTTTTGCATTTTCTGGCGTTTCTAGAGGTCTTAGAGGATTTTAGACGTTATTTTCGAATCCTCACATTTCGGGCCTTGATCTTAGCTATCTCTGTCAAAACTCAACCGATTTTGAATCGGAATACCATTTAATTCAATAATTTTCATTTATATCGACTCTGCATCAAAATAATCTTGATTTCGTCAATTTAAAATTTTTTCATTTATTTTTTGTTTTTGCATTTTCTGGCGTTTCTAGAGGTCTTAGAGGATTTTAGACGTTATTTTCGAATCCTCACATTTCGGGCCTTGATCTTAGCTATCTCTGTCAAAACTCAACCGATTTTGAATCGGAATACCATTTAATTCAATAATTTTCATTTATATCGACTCTGCATCAAAATAATCTTGATTTCGTCAATTTAAAATTTTTTTCATTTATTTTTTGTTTTTGCATTTTCTGGCGTTTCTAGAGGTCTTAGACGATTTTAGACGTTATTTTCGAATCCTCACATTTCGGGCCTTGATCTTAGCTATCTCTGTCAAAACTCAACCGATTTTGAATCGGAATACCATTTAATTCAATAATTTTCATTTATATCGACTCTGCATCAAAATAATCTTGATTTCGTCAATTTAAAATTTTTTCATTTATTTTTTGTTTTTGCATTTTCTGGCGTTTCTAGAGGTCTTAGAGGATTTTAGACGTTATTTTCGAATCCTCACATTTCGGGCCTTGATCTTAGCTATCTCTGTCAAAACTCAACCGATTTTGAATCGGAATACCATTTAATTCAATAATTTTCATTTATATCGACTCTGCATCAAAATAATCTTGATTTCGTCAATTTAAAATTTTTTCATTTATTTTTTGTTTTTGCATTTTCTGGCGTTTCTAGAGGTCTTAGAGGATTTTAGACGTTATTTTCGAATCCTCACATTTCGGGCCTTGATCTTAGCTATCTCTGTCAAAACTCAACCGATTTTGAATCGGAATACCATTTAATTCAATAATTTTCATTTATATCGACTCTGCATCAAAATAATCTTGATTTCGTCAATTTAAAATTTTTTCATTTATTTTTTGTTTTTGCATTTTCTGGCGTTTCTAGAGGTCTTAGAGGATTTTAGACGTTATTTTCGAATCCTCACATTTCGGGCCTTGATCTTAGCTATCTCTGTCAAAACTCAACCGATTTTGAATCGGAATACCATTTAATTCAATAATTTTCATTTATATCGACTCTGCATCAAAATAATCTTGATTTCGTCAATTTAAAATTTTTTCATTTATTTTTTGTTTTTGCATTTTCTGGCGTTTCTAGAGGTCTTAGAGGATTTTAGACGTTATTTTCGAATCCTCACATTTCGGGCCTTGATCTTAGCTATCTCTGTCAAAACTCAACCGATTTTGAATCGGAATACCATTTAATTCAATAATTTTCATTTATATCGACTCTGCATCAAAATAATCTTGATTTCGTCAATTTAAAATTTTTTCATTTATTTTTTGTTTTTGCATTTTCTGGCGTTTCTAGAGGTCTTAGACGATTTTAGACGTTATTTTCGAATCCTCACATTTCGGGCCTTGATCTTAGCTATCTCTGTCAAAACTCAACCGATTTTGAATCGGAATACCATTTAATTCAATAATTTTCATTTATATCGACTCTGCATCAAAATAATCTTGATTTCGTCAATTTAAAATTTTTTCATTTATTTTTTGTTTTTGCATTTTCTGGCGTTTCTAGAGGTCTTAGAGGATTTTAGACGTTATTTTCGAATCCTCACATTTCGGGCCTTGATCTTAGCTATCTCTGTCAAAACTCAACCGATTTTGAATCGGAATACCATTTAATTCAATAATTTTCATTTATATCGACTCTGCATCAAAATAATCTTGATTTCGTCAATTTAAAATTTTTTCATTTATTTTTTGTTTTTGCATTTTCTGGCGTTTCTAGAGGTCTTAGAGGATTTTAGACGTTATTTTCGAATCCTCACATTTCGGGCCTTGATCTTAGCTATCTCTGTCAAAACTCAACCGATTTTGAATCGGAATACCATTTAATTCAATAATTTTCATTTATATCGACTCTGCATCAAAATAATCTTGATTTCGTCAATTTTAAAATTTTTTCATTTATTTTTTGTTTTTGCATTTTCTGGCGTTTCTAGAGGTCTTAGACGATTTTAGACGTTATTTTCGAATCCTCACATTTCGGGCCTTGATCTTAGCTATCTCTGTCAAAACTCAACCGATTTTGAATCGGAATACCATTTAATTCAATAATTTTCATTTATATCGACTCTGCATCAAAATAATCTTGATTTCGTCAATTTAAAATTTTTTCATTTATTTTTTGTTTTTGCATTTTCTGGCGTTTCTAGAGGTCTTAGAGGATTTTAGACGTTATTTTCGAATCCTCACATTTCGGGCCTTGATCTTAGCTATCTCTGTCAAAACTCAACCGATTTTGAATCGGAATACCATTTAATTCAATAATTTTCATTTATATCGACTCTGCATCAAAATAATCTTGATTTCGTCAATTAAAATTTTTTCATTTATTTTTTGTTTTTGCATTTTCTGGCGTTTCTAGAGGTCTTAGAGGATTTTAGACGTTATTTTCGAATCCTCACATTTCGGGCCTTGATCTTAGCTATCTCTGTCAAAACTCAACCGATTTTGAATCGGAATACCATTTAATTCAATAATTTTCATTTATATCGACTCTGCATCAAAATAATCTTGATTTCGTCAATTTAAAAATTTTTTCATTTATTTTTTGTTTTTGCATTTTCTGGCGTTTCTAGAGGTCTTAGAGGATTTTAGACGTTATTTTCGAATCCTCACATTTCGGGCCTTGATCTTAGCTATCTCTGTCAAAACTCAACCGATTTTGAATCGGAATACCATTTAATTCAATAATTTTCATTTATATCGACTCTGCATCAAAATAATCTTGATTTCGTCAATTTAAAATTTTTTCATTTATTTTTTGTTTTTGCATTTTCTGGCGTTTCTAGAGGTCTTAGAGGATTTTAGACGTTATTTTCGAATCCTCACATTTCGGGCCTTGATCTTAGCTATCTCTGTCAAAACTCAACCGATTTTGAATCGGAATACCATTTAATTCAATAATTTTCATTTATATCGACTCTGCATCAAAATAATCTTGATTTCGTCAATTTAAAATTTTTTCATTTATTTTTTGTTTTTGCATTTTCTGGCGTTTCTAGAGGTCTTAGAGGATTTTAGACGTTATTTTCGAATCCTCACATTTCGGGCCTTGATCTTAGCTATCTCTGTCAAAACTCAACCGATTTTGAATCGGAATACCATTTAATTCAATAATTTTCATTTATATCGACTCTGCATCAAAATAATCTTGATTTCGTCAATTTAAAATTTTTTCATTTATTTTTTGTTTTTGCATTTTCTGGCGTTTCTAGAGGTCTTAGAGGATTTTAGACGTTATTTTCGAATCCTCACATTTCGGGCCTTGATCTTAGCTATCTCTGTCAAAACTCAACCGATTTTGAATCGGAATACCATTTAATTCAATAATTTTCATTTATATCGACTCTGCATCAAAATAATCTTGATTTCGTCAATTTAAAATTTTTTCATTTATTTTTTGTTTTTGCATTTTCTGGCGTTTCTAGAGGTCTTAGAGGATTTTAGACGTTATTTTCGAATCCTCACATTTCGGGCCTTGATCTTAGCTATCTCTGTCAAAACTCAACCGATTTTGAATCGGAATACCATTTAATTCAATAATTTTCATTTATATCGACTCTGCATCAAAATAATCTTGATTTCGTCAATTTAAAATTTTTTCATTTATTTTTTGTTTTTGCATTTTCTGGCGTTTCTAGAGGTCTTAGAGGATTTTAGACGTTATTTTCGAATCCTCACATTTCGGGCCTTGATCTTAGCTATCTCTGTCAAAACTCAACCGATTTTGAATCGGAATACCATTTAATTCAATAATTTTCATTTATATCGACTCTGCATCAAAATAATCTTGATTTCGTCAATTTAAAATTTTTTCATTTATTTTTTGTTTTTGCATTTTCTGGCGTTTCTAGAGGTCTTAGAGGATTTTAGACGTTATTTTCGAATCCTCACATTTCGGGCCTTGATCTTAGCTATCTCTGTCAAAACTCAACCGATTTTGAATCGGAATACCATTTAATTCAATAATTTTCATTTATATCGACTCTGCATCAAAATAATCTTGATTTCGTCAATTTAAAATTTTTTCATTTATTTTTTGTTTTTGCATTTTCTGGCGTTTCTAGAGGTCTTAGAGGATTTTAGACGTTATTTTCGAATCCTCACATTTCGGGCCTTGATCTTAGCTATCTCTGTCAAAACTCAACCGATTTTGAATCGGAATACCATTTAATTCAATAATTTTCATTTATATCGACTCTGCATCAAAATAATCTTGATTTCGTCAATTTAAAATTTTTTCATTTATTTTTTGTTTTTGCATTTTCTGGCGTTTCTAGAGGTCTTAGAGGATTTTAGACGTTATTTTCGAATCCTCACATTTCGGGCCTTGATCTTAGCTATCTCTGTCAAAACTCAACCGATTTTGAATCGGAATACCATTTAATTCAATAATTTTCATTTATATCGACTCTGCATCAAAATAATCTTGATTTCGTCAATTTAAAATTTTTTCATTTATTTTTTTGTTTTTGCATTTTCTGGCGTTTCTAGAGGTCTTAGAGGATTTTAGACGTTATTTTCGAATCCTCACATTTCGGGCCTTGATCTTAGCTATCTCTGTCAAAACTCAACCGATTTTGAATCGGAATACCATTTAATTCAATAATTTTCATTTATATCGACTCTGCATCAAAATAATCTTGATTTCGTCAATTTAAAATTTTTTCATTTATTTTTTGTTTTTTGCATTTTCTGGCGTTTCTAGAGGTCTTAGACGATTTTAGACGTTATTTTCGAATCCTCACATTTCGGGCCTTGATCTTAGCTATCTCTGTCAAAACTCAACCGATTTTGAATCGGAATACCATTTAATTCAATAATTTTCATTTATATCGACTCTGCATCAAAATAATCTTGATTTCGTCAATTTAAAATTTTTTCATTTATTTTTTGTTTTTGCATTTTCTGGCGTTTCTAGAGGTCTTAGAGGATTTTAGACGTTATTTTCGAATCCTCACATTTCGGGCCTTGATCTTAGCTATCTCTGTCAAAACTCAACCGATTTTGAATCGGAATACCATTTAATTCAATAATTTTCATTTATATCGACTCTGCATCAAAATAATCTTGATTTCGTCAATTTAAAATTTTTTCATTTATTTTTTGTTTTTGCATTTTCTGGCGTTTCTAGAGGTCTTAGACGATTTTAGACGTTATTTTCGAATCCTCACATTTCGGGCCTTGATCTTAGCTATCTCTGTCAAAACTCAACCGATTTTGAATCGGAATACCATTTAATTCAATAATTTTCATTTATATCGACTCTGCATCAAAATAATCTTGATTTCGTCAATTTAAAATTTTTTCATTTATTTTTTGTTTTTTGCATTTTCTGGCGTTTCTAGAGGTCTTAGAGGATTTTAGACGTTATTTTCGAATCCTCACATTTCGGGCCTTGATCTTAGCTATCTCTGTCAAAACTCAACCGATTTTGAATCGGAATACCATTTAATTCAATAATTTTCATTTATATCGACTCTGCATCAAAATAATCTTGATTTCGTCAATTTAAAATTTTTTCATTTATTTTTTGTTTTTGCATTTTCTGGCGTTTCTAGAGGTCTTAGACGATTTTAGACGTTATTTTCGAATCCTCACATTTCAGGCCTTGATCTTAGCTATCTCTGTCAAAACTCAACCGATTTTGAATCGGAATACCATTTAATTCAATAATTTTCATTTATATCGACTCTGCATCAAAATAATCTTGATTTCGTCAATTTAAAATTTTTTCATTTATTTTTTGTTTTTGCATTTTCTGGCGTTTCTAGAGGTCTTAGACGATTTTAGACGTTATTTTCGAATCCCCATCATTTCGGGCCTTGATCTTAGCTATCTCTGTCAAAACTCAACCGATTTTGAATCGGAATACCATTTAATTCAATAATTTTCATTTATATCGACTCTGCATCAAAATAATCTTGATTTCGTCAATTTAAAATTTTTTCATTTATTTTTTGTTTTTTGCATTTTCTGGCGTTTCTAGAGGTCTTAGAGGATTTTAGACGTTATTTTCGAATCCTCACATTTCGGGCCTTGATCTTAGCTATCTCTGTCAAAACTCAACCGATTTTGAATCGGAATACCATTTAATTCAATAATTTTCATTTATATCGACTCTGCATCAAAATAATCTTGATTTCGTCAATTTAAAATTTTTTCATTTATTTTTTGTTTTTTGCATTTTCTGGCGTTTCTAGAGGTCTTAGAGGATTTTAGACGTTATTTTCGAATCCTCACATTTCACTACATTTCGGGCCTTGATCTTAGCTATCTCTGTCAAAACTCAACCGATTTTGAATCGGAATACCATTTAATTCAATAATTTTCATTTATATCGACTCTGCATCAAAATAATCTTGATTTCGTCAATTTAAAATTTTTTCATTTTATTTTTTTTTTTTGCATTTTCTGGCGTTTCTAGAGGTCTTAGACGATTTTAGACGTTATTTTCGAATCCTCACATTTCGGGCCTTGATCTTAGCTATCTCTGTCAAAACTCAACCGATTTTGAATCGGAATACCATTTAATTCAATAATTTTCATTTATATCGACTCTGCATCAAAATAATCTTGATTTCGTCAATTTAAAAATTTTTTCATTTATTTTTTTTTTTTGCATTTTCTGGCGTTTCTAGAGGTCTTAGAGGATTTTAGACGTTATTTTCGAATCCTCACATTTCGGGCCTTGATCTTAGCTATCTCTGTCAAAACTCAACCGATTTTGAATCGGAATACCATTTAATTCAATAATTTTCATTTATATCGACTCTGCATCAAAATAATCTTGATTTCGTCAATTTAAAATTTTTTCATTTATTTTTTGTTTTTGCATTTTCTGGCGTTTCTAGAGGTCTTAGACGATTTTAGACGTTATTTTCGAATCCTCACATTTCGGGCCTTGATCTTAGCTATCTCTGTCAAAACTCAACCGATTTTGAATCGGAATACCATTTAATTCAATAATTTTCATTTATATCGACTCTGCATCAAAATAATCTTGATTTCGTCAATTTAAAATTTTTTCATTTATTTTTTGTTTTTTGCATTTTCTGGCGTTTCTAGAGGTCTTAGACGATTTTTAGACGTTATTTTCGAATCCTCACATTTCGAGCCTTGATCTTAGCTATCTCTGTCAAAACTCAACCGATTTTGAATCGGAATACCATTTAATTCAATAATTTTCATTTATATCGACTCTGCATCAAAATAATCTTGATTTCGTCAATTTAAAAATTTTTTCATTTATTTTTTGTTTTTTGCATTTTCTGGCGTTTCTAGAGGTCTTAGAGGATTTTAGACGTTATTTTCGAATCCTCACATTTCAAGCTTTGATCTTAGCTATCTCTGTCAAAACTCAACCGATTTTGAATCGGAATACCATTTAATTCAATAATTTTCATTTATATCGACTCTGCATCAAAATAATCATGATTTCGTCAATTTAAAATTTTTTCATTTATTTTTTGTTTTTTGCATTTTCTGGCGTTTCTAGAGGTCTTAGACGATTTTAGACGTTATTTTCGAATCCTCACATTTCGGGCCTTGATCTTAACTATCTCTGTCAAAACTCAACCGATTTTGAATCGGAATACCATTTAATTCAATAATTTTCATTTATATCGACTCTGCATCAAAATAATCTTGATTTCGTCAATTTAAAATTTTTTCATTTATTTTTTGTTTTTTGCATTTTCTGGCGTTTCTAGAGGTCTTAGACGATTTTAGACGTTATTTTCGAATCCTCACATTTCGAGCTTTGATCTTAGCTATCTCTGTCAAAACTCAACCGATTTTGAATCGGAATACCATTTAATTCAATAATTTTCATTTATATCGACTCTGCATCAAAATAATCATGATTTCGTCAATTTAAAATTTTTCATTTATTTTTTTTTTTTGCATTTTCTGGCGTTTCTAGAGGTCTTAGACGATTTTAGACGTTATTTTCGAATCCTCACATTTCAAGCCTTGATCTTAACTATCTCTGTCAAAACTCAACCGATTTTGAATCGGAATACCATTTAATTCAATAATTTTCATTTATATCGACTCTGCATCAAAATAATCATGATTTCGTCAATTTAAAATTTTTTCATTTATTTTTTGTTTTTGCATTTTCTGGCGTTTCTAGAGGTCTTAGACGATTTTAGACGTTATTTTCGAATCCTCACATTTCAAGCCTTGATCTTAACTATCTCTGTCAAAACTCAACCGATTTTGAATCGGAATACCATTTAATTCAATAATTTTCATTTATATCGACTCTGCATCAAAATAATCATGATTTCGTCAATTTAAAATTTTTTCATTTATTTTTTGTTTTTTGCATTTTCTGACGTTTCTAGAGGTCTTAGACGATTTTAGACGTTATTTTCGAATCCTCACATTTCAAGCCTTGATCTTAACTATCTCTGTCAATACTCAACCGATTTTGAATCGGAATACCATTTAATTCAATAATTTTCATTTATATCGACTCTGCATCAAAATAATCATGGTTTCGTCAATTTAAAATTTTTTCATTTATTTTTTGTTTTTTGCATTTTCTGACGTTTCTAGAGGTCTTGGACGATTTTAGACGTTATTTTCGAATCCTCACATTTCAAGCTTTGATCTTAACTATCTCTGTCAAATCTCAACCGATTTTGAATCGGAATACCATTTAATTCAATAATTTTCATTAATATCGACTCTGCATCAAAATAATCATGATTTCGTCAATTTAAAATTTTTTCATTTATTTTTTGTTTTTTGCATTTTCTGGCGTTTCTAGAGGTCTTGGACGATTTTAGACGTTATTTTCGAATCCTCACATTTCAAGCTTTGATCTTAACTATCTCTGTCAAATCTCAACCGAATTGAATCGGAATACCATTTAATTCAATAATTTCAATTTATATCGATTCTGCATCAATATAATCATGGTCTCGTCAATTTCAAACTTTTTCATTTATTTTTTGTTTTTTTTGCATTTTCTGCCGTTTCTAAAGGTCTTAGGCGATTTTAGACGTTATTTTCGAATCCTCACATTTCAAGCTTTGATCCTAATTATCTCTGTCAAATCTCAACCGATTTTGAATAGGAATACCATTTAATTCAATAATATACTTTTATATTGAGTCTGCATCAAATTAATCATGATTTCGTCAATTTAAAATTTATTCATTAATTTTTTGTGTCTTGCATATTTAGGCGTTTCTAGAGGTTTAGAACGATTTTAGACGTTATTTTTGAATCCTCACATTTCAAACTTTGATCTTAACTATCTCTGTCAAATCTCAACCGATTTTGAATCGGAATACTATTTAATTCAATAATTTTCATTTATATCGACCCTACATCAATATAATCATGATTTCGTCAATTTCAAACCATTTTATTAATTTTTTGTTTTTTGCATTTTCTGGTATTTCTAGAGGTCTTAGACGATTTTAAACGTTATTTCCGAATCCTCAATGTGTGAATTTGGTCTCCCTAGCTTTAGTCGTTTTCAAGTTATGGTTATGTGAAAAAAGTTTTTTACAATTTGCTGGGGCGGTAAGGGGCGTGGCAAAGATTTGAAATAAACTTGATCTGCTCGCGAAGCAGACGGACTTTCATTCCAAAATTTGGTGGCTCTAGCTCTTGTAGTTTAAAAGATCTAGGTGATCATACGGACGGACGGACAGACGGACAGACGGACAGACAGACTGAAGGACAGACGGACATCGCTATATCGTCTCGGCTGTTGATGCTGATCAAGAATATATATACTTTATGTGGTCGGAAAAGCCTGCTTCTGCCTGTTACGCACATTTCGCTTCAGACAAACTTAATAGACCCCTATACTCTTTTTTAGAGTACGGGGTCTAAAAATTTGTATGAAGACATGTAGTGTTGGTTGAGCGATCGCAACCAAACTCACAGAGGATGTGTGTATAATTTTTAAAAATATCCCCACCATATTTGGTCCAAATCGGACAACAACAACATATAAAACAAGAAAGAAAAGTACAGTCGAGCACGCCCGACCGTAGAATACTGTCTGCATTTTATTTCCGATCATTTAATAAAATCGGTAACCAAGTATATCAATTGATACTTGCAACAAAACACGTTGAAACAAAAACATCTGATTGTATGCATACACACACATACACATTTGACATTATATGTATGCACATACAAATGTATGTGTGTATATGTAATACATACACAATTGGTTGGCACAGTCAGCATTCGCGAGCAGCGCTGCCGCTAGACAAGCAGCAAAAACGTTCGCTCACATGTTTGTATGTTTCTGTCTCGCTTGCACACATGCATTGATATTGTGTTCAATTATTAACTTTGTTACGTGTCTAGCTCTTTTGTTTATTGCCCGATTTATATGCAACTTTCAGGATAGTTTGATATAATTTGTCTCCAAACGAATTTGAAATTACAATACTGTTCGATAAGAACTTAAATCGGCATTGAAGTTTGAAAATTATTTTATTTCTTGTGGGAAAAGGGGGCGTGGCAGCCCAAAATTTTGAATGACATTGCATTTGCACTGTCTCTAGGAAACTGCGTACCAATATTGGTGTTCCTAAGTGCCATAGTTACTGAGATATTCGCCTAAAACATCGATTTTTCACGAGGTATGTCTAGTTTTTTGCTCATTGTGGGCAAACAGGGCGTGGCATCAAAAAAAAAGAAGATTCTTGTGTTGACTGACTTAATATCGAGTCGATTGTGACTTAATTCAAACTTGTTGCTGTTACAATCTCTAAAATCTGTTTGTTCATACGAACGGACAGACGGACAGACGGACAGACAGACAGACGGGCATGGCTATATCGACTCGGCTTGTGATGCTGATCAAGAATATATATACTTTATGGGGTCTGCCACGCCTCCTTCTGCCTGTTACATACTTTTCACAAACCCAATATACTCTCTCTTGCAGAGAGTATAAAAAACAAAAAAAACAAGAAAGAAAGGTTATCTTCGGCTCGCCGAAGATTAAATACCCTTGCAGTCATGCATGTTGCGTTCATTGGATTCAGTTACCAGTGGTTCCTATGGATGCTGTATGATATAATAGTCCAATTTAGATGAGATTTGGTCAGTATATAGGGAATAATAGCAAAGGAGTAGTGCGTGAATTTAGCTGAAATCGCTTAATAGACTTTACAGATTTTCATACCATGCCTTTAAACTGATTGTTCCTATGGTAGCTATATGATATAGTGGTTCGATCCAAATGAAATTTGGTCAACAGCTAGGGAATGATAGCAAATGTTTATGGCGTGAGTTTGGTTGAAATCGCTCAATCGACACTGAATATTTTCATACTAGGCATTTTCATCATTATCAACCGATTGTTCCTATGGAAGCTATATGATATAGTAGTCCGAATTGGATGAAATTTGGTCAGCATATAGGGAATGATAGCTTATGCGTATGAATTTGGTTGAAATCGATCAATAGACATTAAAAATTTTCATACTAAGCCTTTGAACCGATTGTTCCTATGGCAGCTATATGATATAGTGGTTCGATCCGAATGAAATTTGGTCAACAGCTGGAGAATGATGGCAAATGTTTATGGCGTGAGTTTGGTTGAAGTTGCTCAATCGACACTGAAAATTTTCATACTAGGCATTTTCATCATTTTCAACCGATTGTTCCTATGGCAGCTATATGATATAGTGGTCCGATTCGGATGAAATTTGGTTTGCACATGGGATTTGGTACTAAATGCATATAGGCTTAATTTGGTTGAAATAGCTCAAAAAAAATTTTTTTTGCAACCGATTGTTCCTATGGGAGCTATATGATATAGTCATCCGATCCGGCCGATTTTAACAAATGATCTGCCTGCAGAGAGAATACACATCTGTACCAAGTTTCATCAAGATAGCTTTAAAACTGAGAGACTAGTTCGCATAGAAACAGACGGACAGACGGACAGACAGACGGACATGGCTATATCGACTCGCCTGTTGATGCTGATCCAGAATATATATACTTTATGGGGTCGGAGATGCCTCCTTCAATGCGTTACAAACTTCGTGACAAAATTAATATACCCTCTGCAAGGGTATAAAAAGATTCTTGTATTGACTGACTTAATATACGAGTCAATAGAGACCAAATTCAAACTTGTAGCTCTTACCATCTCTGAAATCTGTTTGTTCATACGGACAGACAGACGGACAGACGGACAGACGGACAGAGGACAGACGGACAGACAGACAGACAGACGGACAGACGGACAGACGGACATGGCTATATCGACTCGGCTTGTGATGCTGATCAAGAATATATATACTTTATGGGGTCTGCCACGCCTCCTTCTGCCTGTTACATACTTTTCACAAACCCAATATACTCTCTCTTGCAGAGAGCATAACAAATTAATCAAAAATGCTGAATTTTATGTACAAATTGTTTGTTTGCACTGCTTGCAATAGAAAAGTCTACGTTTACCTACACAAACTGCAGCAAGCAGTGTACTGTGTTAAATAAGCAATTATTGCATGTGAATGAAAATAATCCAACTGAATTATCAGCAGAGCGTGGTCTTGTTGGTAGGGTCGCGGTTAATTATTTTGCAAATCCGCGTGGGTCCCAGGTTCGAGTCCAGCCAAAGTTAAATACAAATTTTTTAATTTTAACACAAATTGTAAACCTATTTTAAATAATAATAACGTTTATTTGTATTTAAAATGTATTTGCATAACATGGTATGCTATAAAAAAAGTAATTCGAAAGTCCAAAACAATTCAGTAAACTCCCTTGCACGTACATACATTTATTAATGTGTATGTATATACATTCATACATACATACATACATACATATTTTTGCTTATGCTTTGCACTTGTTCAACTGCTTTGAACTGCTTAACGTAGTTCAATTGAAGTAAGTTGTTCAGTTGATCGGCATTTAGCGGTCATTGGTACTTGTTCCGAACTGATTTTGGGACGCGCCAAAAATAAATTCTGTTACTATACAGATTCATGCAATGCTACTGAACGCAGATATTGTTTTAATTTTTACCATTTTGAATGAAAGATTTCAATTCTAATACATATTTATTTGTATAGTTGTTGTCTCGCATGATAACACATTTTAAAATGCACTCCCGCCTTATATTAAATGTCAATGAGAATAATCAACACCATTTGGAAGTAGAGCGTGGACCAATTGGTAGGGTTACGGTTCGTTCATTTGTAAATCGGCGTGGGTCGCAGGTTCGAGTCCCAGTCAAAGTTAATATATAAATTTTCTATTTTAATTATAAGCACTACTTTAAATAAATTATATTTCTTTTATTTTAAAACCAGTTCCCAAAACATTGAATAATAAGAAGAAGTATTTCGATATTTAAAACATTTACATACTTATATAAATACGGCTTATTTTTAAAATAAGCCAAGTAAGGAAATTGTGCATTTAATTGTGTATATATTTACATACATTTGTATATAAATATGTATGTATACACAATGTGAATAACTCCGTTTTTCTTTTTTTTCGTGTGGAAAATGCGCACTTCTGTGAGTACGGGGTCTTTTACAGTCGGCTCGCTCGACTGTAGCCTTTCTAGCTCTAGTAGTTTTCAAGTTATGGTGATGTGAAAATTGTTTTTTGCAATTTGCGGGGGCGGTAAGGGGCGTGGCAAAGATTTGAAATAAACTTGATCTGCTCGCGAAGCAGACGGACTTTCATTCCAAATTTGGTGGCTCTAGCTCTTGTAGTTTAAAAGATCTAGGTGATCATACATACGGACGGACAGACGGACAGACGGACATTGCTATATCTTCTCGGCTGTTGATGCTGATCAAGAATATATATACTTTATGGGGTCGGCCACGCCTCCTTCTGCCTGTTACGCACATTTCGCTTCAGACAAACCTAATAGACCCCTATACTCTTTTTTAGAGTACGGGCTCTAACTAGACACACCCCGTAAAAAATCGATGTTTTAGGCGAATATCTCTGTAACTATGGCACTTAGGAACACCAATTTTGGTACGCAGTTTCCTAGAGACAGTGCAAATGCAATGTCATTCAAAATTTTGGGCTGCCACGCCCCCTTTTCCCACAAGAAATAAAATAATTTTCAAACTTCAATGCCGATTTAAGTTCTTATCGAACAGTATTGTAATTTCAAATTCGTTTGGAGACAAATTATATCAAACTATCCTGAAAGTTGCATATAAATCGGGCAATAAACAAAAGAGCTAGACACGTAACAAAGTTAATAATTGAACACGATAAAAATGCATGTGTGCAAGCGAGACAGAAACATACAAACATGTGAGCTAACGTTTTTGCTGCTTGTCTAGCGGCAGCGCTGCTCGCGAATGCTGACTGTGTCAACCAATTGTGTATGTATTACATATACACACATACATTTGTATGTGCATACATATAATGTCAAATGTGTATGTGTGTGTATACATACAAACAGATGATTTTGTTTCAACGTGTTTTATTGGAAATACTTTCAATTGATATACTCCGACAGCGATTTTATTAAAGTAATCAGGAATATAATGCAGAGAGTATTCTATGGTCGGGCCAGCTCGACTGTACTTTTCTTTTTTGTTGCATTTTCTGGCGTTTCTAGAGGTCTTAGACGATTTTAGACGTTTTTTTCGAATCCTCACATTTCAAGCTTTGATCTTAATTATCTCTGTCAAATCTCAACCGATTTTGAATCGGAATACCATTTAATTCAATAATTTTCATTAATATTGACTCTGCATCAATATAATCATGATTTCGTCACTTTACATTTTTTCATTTATTTTTTGTTTTTTGCATTTTCTGGCGTTTCTAGAGGTCTTAGACGATTTTAGACGTTATTTTCGAATCCTCACATTTCAAGCTTTGATCTTAACTATCTCTGTCAAATCTCAACCGATTTTGAATCGGAATACCATTTAATTCAATAATTTTCATTAATATCGACTCTGCATCAATATAATCATGATTTCGTCAATTTCAAATTTTTTCATTTATTTTTTGTTTTTTGCATTTTCTGGCGTTTCTAGAGGTCTTAGACGATTTTAGACGTTATTTTCGAATCCTCACATTTCAAGCTTTGATCTTAACTATCTCTGTCAAATCTCAACCGATTTTGAATCGGAATACCATTTAATTCAATAATTTTCATTTATATCGACTCTGCATCAATATAATCATGATTTCGTCAATTTCAAACTTTTTCATTTATTTTTTTTTTTTTGCATTTTCTGGCGTTTCTAGAGGTCTTAGACGATTTTAGACGTTATTTTCGAATCCTCACATTTCAAGCTTTGATCTTAATTATCTCTGTCAAATCTCAACCGATTTTTAATCGGAATACCATTTAATTCAATAATTTTCATTTATATCGACTCTGCATCAAAATAATCATGATTTCGTCAATTTAAAATTTGTTCATTTTTTTTTTGTTTTTTTGCATTTTCTGACGTTTCTAGAGGTTTTAGACGATTTTAAACGTTATTTTCGAATCCTCACATTTCAAGCTTTGATCTTAACTATCTCTGTCAAATCTCAACCGATTTTGAATCGAAATACCATTCAATTCAATAATTTTCATTAATATCGACTCTGCATCAAAATAATAATCATGATTTCGTCAATTTCAAACTTTTTCATTTATTTTTTTTTTTTTGCATTTTCTGGCGTTTCTAGAGGTCTTAGACGATTTTAGACGTTATTTTCGAATCCTCACATTTCAAGCTTTGATCTTAACTATCTCTGTCAAATCTCAACCGATTTTGAATCGGAATACCATTTAATTCAATAATTTTCATTTATATCGACTCTGCATCAAAATAATCATGATTTCGTCAATTTCAAACTTTTTCATTTATTTTTTGTTTTTTGCATTTTCTGGCGTTTCTAGAGGTCTTAGACGATTTTAGACGTTATTTTCGAATCCTCACATTTCAAGCTTTGATCTTAACTATCTCTGTCAAATCTCAACCGATTTTGAATCGAAATACCATTCAATTCAATAATTTTCATTAATATCGACTCTGCATCAAAATAATCATGATTTCGTCAATTTAAAATTTTTTCATTTATTTTTTGTTTTTTGCATTTTCTACATTTTCTAGGTTCTTGTTCGATTTTAGACGTTATTTTCGAATCCTCACATTTCAAGCTTTGATCTTTACTCTCTCTGTCAAATCTCAACCGATTTTGAATCGGAATACCATTTAATTCAATAATTTTCATTTATATCGACTCTGCATCAAAATAATCATGATTTCGTCAATTTCAAACTTTTTCATTTATTTTTTGTTTTTTGCATTTTCTGGCGTTTCTAGAGGTCTTAGACGATTTTAGACGTTATTTTCGAATCCTCACATTTTAAGCTTTGATCTTAACTATCTCTGTCAAATCTTAACCGATTTTGAATCAGAATACCATTTAATTCCAAATTTTTCATTTATATGGACTTTGCATCAAAATAATCATGATTTCGTCAATTTAAAATTTGTTCATTTTTATACTCTCTGCAAGAGAGAGTATATTGGGTTTGTGCAAAAAAAAAAGTATGTAACAGGCAGAAGGAAGCGTGGCAGACCCCATAAAGTATATATATTCTTGATCAGCATCACAGGCCGAGTCGATATAGCCATGTCCGTCTGTCCGTCTGTCCGTCTGTCTGTCTGTCTGTCTGTCTGTCTGTCTGTCTGTCTGTCCGTCTGTCTGTCCGTATGAACAAACAGATTTCAGAGATGGTAAGAGCTACAAGTTTGAATTTGGTCTCTATTGACTCGATATTTAGTCAGTCAATACAAGAATCTTTTTTTTTTTCGATGCCACGCCCCGTTCGCCCACAATGAGCAAAAAACTAGAAACACCTCGGAAAAAATTGGTGTTTTAGGCGAATATCTCAATAACTATAGCACTTAGGAATACCCTTTTTGGTATGGAGGTTGCTAGAGACGGCATAAATGCATTGTCATTAAAAATTTTGGGCTGCCACGCCCCCTTTTCTACAAAAAATAAAACAATTTTTAAACTTCAATGCCGATTTTAGGGCATATGTTCTTATCGTACAGTATTGTTATTTCACATTCGTTTGAAGACAAAGTATATCAAACTATCCTGAAAGTTGCATATAAATCGGACTATAAATAAAAGAGCTAGACACGTAACAAAGTTTATAATTTAACGCCATTTCACTGCATGTGTGCGAGCGAGATAGAAACATACAAACATGTGAGCGAACGTTTTCGCTGCTTGCTAGCGGCAGCGCTGCCCGCGAATGCTGGCTGAGCCAACCAATTGTGTATGTATAACATATACACACATACATATGTGCGTGCATACTTTTAATGTCAAATGTATGTGTGTGTGTATACATACAATCAGATGTTTCTGTTTCAACGTGTTTTGTTGCAAGTATCAATTGATATACTCGGACACCGATTTTATTAAATGATCGGTAATAAATTGCAGAGAGTATTCTACGGTCGGGCGTGCTCGACTGTACTTTTCTTTCTTGTTGGAAATACTTTCAATTGATATACTCGGACAGCGATTTTATTAAAGTAATCGGGAATAAAATGCAGAGAGTATTCTATGGTCGGGCCAGCTCGACTGTACTTTTCTTTCTTGTTTTTTTTGTTTTTTTGTATTTTCTGAAGTTTTTAGAGGTTTTAGACGATTTTAGACGTTATTTTCGAATCCTCACATTTTAAGCTTTGATCTTAATTATCTCTGTCAAATCTCAACCGATTTTGAATCGGAATAACATTCAATTCAATATTTTTCGTTTATATCGACTCTGCATCAAAATAATCATGATATCGTCAGTTTAAAATTTTTTCATTTATTTTTCGTTTCTTGCATTTTTTTTGGCATTTATAGAGGTCTTAGACAATTTTAGACGTTATTTCCGAACCCACACCTTATGAGCTTTGATCTTAAATATCCTTGTCAAAACTCAACCGATTTTGAATCGGAATACCATTTTATTCAATAATTAATCGACTCTGCATCAAAATAATCATGATTTCTTCAATTAACAAGGTTTTCATTTATTTTTTGTTTTTTGCATTTTCTGGCGATTTTAGAGGTCTTAGACGATTTTAGACGTTATTTTCGAATCCTCACATTTCAAGCTTTGATCTTTACTCTCTCTGTCAAATCTCAACCGATTTTGAATCGAAATACCATTCAATTCAATAATTTTCATTAATATCGACTCTGCATCACTATAATCATGATTTCGTCAATTTACAGAATGTTCATTTATTTTTTGTTTTTTGCATTTTCTGACGTTTCTAGAGGTTTTAGACGATTTTAGACGTTATTTTCGAATCCTCACATTTCAAGCTTTGATCTTAATTATCTCTGTCAAATCTCAACCTATTTTCAATCGGAATACCGTTTAATTCAATAATTTTCATATATATCGACTCTGCATCAAAATAATCATGATTTTGTTAATTTAAAATTTGTTCATTTAGTTTTTGTTTTTTGCATTTTCTGACATTTCTAGAGGTTTTAGACGATTTTAGACGATATTTTCGAATCCTCACATTTCAAGCTTTGATCTTAATTATCTCTGTCAAATCTCAACCGATTTTGAATCGGAATACCATTTAATTCAATATTTATCATTTATATCGACTCTGCGTCAATATAATCATGGTTTCGTCAATTTCAAACTTTTTTATTTATTTTTTGTTTTATGCATTTTCTGGCGATTCTAGAGGTCTTGGACGATCTTAGACGTGATTTTCAATTCCTCACATTTCAAGCTTTGATCTTAATTATCTCTGTCAAATCTCAACCGATTTTGAATGGGAATACCATTTAATTCAATAATTTCAATTTATATCGACTCTGCATGAAAATGATCATGATTTCGTCAATTTCAA